>JAJJMB010011896.1:8576043-8612500 GCA_023531105.1 Papaver atlanticum
GGGATTTATTTTCAAAACCCTAGATTTTGATTCCACTAAAGTGAAGAAATCAATGTGTTAGAGAACTGCTCGATCAAACTCGCAAGCGTTGGTATCTCAAGCTTGTTTGTCAAGTTTAGTTGATCAAAACTATATACTTGATTTCTAATCTACTTATAGCTATGTCTCGGATTAGGATAGAATGTGTAGTTGATCTTTAGACTTCACGGCGTTCACCAATTGAAGAAGAAGATCTACTAAGGAGCTTCATCAACAAAAGGTATGTGGAGACTAAAATTTATCTATCACTCAGAAGTCTCTTCTATTTTATCTTCTAATGAGACTGAATCGTATAGCTATACAGACTTTTACATTATACACATTTGATATTTCGAGCCGAGTTTTTCTCGCTTATCTATTTCTCGAAATATGTGTTGGAAGCTTTTTGCATTAACTATGTTCATCGTATTCTTGACGAGTTTAGTTGGAAACAATTTATTTGTTGGAAACTAAATATTAAGTCAAAAGATGATCATGTGAAAATTACCTTAAACATCTTATATGATTTGTGTGAGACAGTTATTTGATGTTAGATTGGGAAGTTTCGTATTGATCATTCGATCACTTGAAAATTACTTGAAGCTAATGGTATGTGTAAGATTTTCATTGTCGTCTTATAAGGATGTTTCAATGATTGAAATATGAGTTTAGAACGATTACCCATGTCTCGATACAACACGGTATGCATATCCAATATGCAAACTGTATTGTGATGATTTAGGTCCGGAACTCTTATTTGCGTACCTAGTATGCGAACGGATTTACCTGAGAAAGTCCGAAACTCTTATCTGTGTACTTAGTATGCGAACGGGTTCACCTGAGTTGGGTCCAGAACGGTTGTTCGCGAACTGGGTTTGCGAACAACTTGTCTAGGCCAAGGTACGGAGATACTTTTCGCGTACCCAGTTTGCGAACACAGTGGTTAAGTTCTAAAATCGGTAATGTATAATTCTCATACTATTGAACTAAAACATTTATGATTTAAGGAATGCAAATTAACTTTGCAAACTGTAGCTTAATGTTCATGAATTGATTATTATATGAGTACTTTGTACAATCACGAAATAAACCGATTTCGTTTCAATTTGTTAATGAATATTTATATGAGATAGTGAACAATTGAACAACTCTATTTGAAACACAATTAGATTCATTTGATTATCTATCATGATTGATTGATCAACATATTTGACAAAGGGGGAGATTGTTAGAGCACTGCTCGGTCGAACTCGCAAGCGTTGCTATCTCAAGCTTGTTTGTCAAGTTTAGTTGATCAAAACTATATACTTGATTTCTAGTCTACTTATAGCTGTTAAAGCACTGCTCGTTCGAACTTGCAAGCGTTGCTATCTCAAGCTTTTTTGTCAATGTTAATTAATGATCAAAACTATAAGTCTTGGTTTTTAGTTTACTTATAGTAATATCTCGGACTAGAATTGATTGTGTAGTTGAGATTTAGACTTCACGACGTTCATCATTTGAAGACGAAGAACTACTAAGGAGAGCTTGTGGAACTTCATCAACAAAAGGTATGTGGAGACTGAAACTCATCTATCACTTGGAAAGTCTATTTCTATTTTATCTCCTATATTGAGACAAAAGTCGTATTACTATATAGTTTCGATTATACACGTTTGAGATTTCGAGATGAGTTTAACTCGCTTACATATTTCTCGAAATATGTGTTGGTAAGCTTTCGCTTCAACCAAGTTCATCTTATATTCTTGGCGAAAGTCAAAAGATGATCATGTGAAAATCGCCGAGTAATAGCTTACATGGTTTGTGTGATACAATCATTTGGTGTAGACTTGGAATGTTTCGTTATGATTATTTCAATAACTTGAAAATTTCTTTGATGCTAATAGTATGTGAAAACGGCTATTGTCATCCTCTAAGAATGTTTCAATGATTGAAATAGAGTTTAGAACACTTAACAAACATTGGATTATAAACATGTTGTGCACTCTTGCATATATGTGATCCATGTTCGGGAACCATAGTATGCATACCCGTATGCGTACCTGTTGGTTTAAGAAGTCCGGGAACCTTAGTACGTGTACCCATACGCATACTGGCATAAGGTTTGTGACCGTAAAATTCTGCTGGGTTTGTAGGTATGCGTACCCGTTCGCATACTGGCGAAAACTAAACTTGGTCCGGCTACTTCAAGTATGCGTACCCGTTTGCATACTTGAGTGGTTAAAGATCTAAAATCGGTTGTTACATGGACAAGTACATTTATATAATAAGGAATGCATTCTTTGCAAACCGTGGCTATAATGTTCATGAATTGATTCGAGTGAATCGAATCGATTTTGCTTCAGTTGTGTTCTTGTATACTTCTTTGAGAATATAACAATTGAACAACTCTTTAACTAGTTTCATTTGAGTCATTTGAACTAGTTATGGTCAAGATGAATAAGGTTGATATGAGAGTGTTCATATAGCTAGCCTCGGTTAACTACTGTTGAACCAACATGGTGTACACGTTTAGGTACGGTTACATAAACCTAAATGAGGGTACATTTCATTTGTGTATAAGAAGCTAAGTTCGATCCAACGGTTGAAAGATATTAGCTTGGGTTTAATCAGGTTTTCATCTAACGGTGAATATTGAATGCTTTGTTACCAAGGTAACTAAGATTGCAAACCCTGATTTGAAAACTATATAAAGGAGAACTCTAGCAACTGGGAAACCTAATCCCCACACCTCCTGTGTGATACTAGTTGCGACTAGAGTCGATTCTCTTTTAACCTTAGGTTTTTCACGAAACCCTATAGGTTAACGACTTAAAGACTTCATTGGGATTCTGAAGCCAGACCCAACTATTTTCTCTGTAGTTGTGTGTTCAGATCTTGCCCTGTTCTATCGTATTGAGTACTATCTTCTCTAAGATTTTCTCGAGATTGATTCTCCGATAGGTAAGATAAAAAATAGTCACAAACAACTTCGTATCATCGTTTGTGATTCCACAATATCTTGTTTCGCTACCATACGATTAAGATTATTGTGAGGTAATTGATAATACTAGGCTGTTCTTCGGGAATATAAGCCCAGTTTATCAATTGGTTCCTGTGCACCTTGATTTATCAAAAGACAGAACAAACCTCGTAGGTATTTCTATGGGAGACAGATTTATCTATTTCAATAGACTTTTCTGTGTGAGACAGATTTGTTTATCAAGTATTCAACTTTGGGTCGTAGCAACTCTTAGTTATGGGTGAGATCAGCTAAGGGAATCAAGTGCGTAGAATCCTACTGGGGTTCAGAGACGTAGGGAGCGCAACTGTACCTTGATCAGTGTGAGATTGATTAGGACTCAACTACATTCCAGTCCAAAGTTCATTGGTAGTAGGCTAGTGTCTGTAGCGGCTTAATACAGTGTGGTGTTCAAAGCTGGACTAGGTCCCGGGGTTTTTCTGCATTTGCGGTTTCCTCATTAACAAAATTTCTGGTGTCTGTGTTATTTCTTTTGCGCATTATATTTTGTTATATAATAGAAATAGTACAGGTTGTGCGTTAAGTTCAATCAGTTCTTGAATCCGACCTTTGGGTTATTGATTGAATTGACTGACACTTGGATATTGGTTTGTGATACCGTCCAAGTTATTTCTCTTATTCAATCGGTCTCACAAATTCCTATTTGTATGATTGCAGATTGAATTGAGAAATTGAGATATAACTCTTTGATATACTTTTCTATAGATTGAGTCTGTCTGTCTAGTTGATTCTCTTGAAAGTATATTGGAGTTTGTCCACTCAGATTGTCGAACGAAATATTGGGTGTGGTTGTTGTACCCCTGCTTTTTCAATAGCTATGTCTCGGATTAGGATAGAATGTGTAGTTGAGCTTTAAACTTCACAGCGTTCACCAATTGAAGAAGAAGATCTACTGAGGAGCTTAGAGGAACTTCATCAACAAAAGGTATGTGGAGACTAAAATTTATCTATCACTCAGAAGTCTCTTCTATTCTATCTTCCGATGAGACTAAGTCGTATAGTTATATAGACTTTTACATTATGCACATTTGATAATTTTAGCCTAGTTTATCCCGCTTATCTATTTCTCGAAATATGTGTTGGAAGCTTTTTGCTTTAGCTATGTTCATCGTATTATTGACGAGTTTAGTTGGAAACAATTTGTTTGTTGGAAACTAAATATTAAGTCAAAAGATGATCATGTGAAAATTACCTTGAACATCTTATATGATTTATGTGAGACAACCATTTGATGTTAGCTTAGGAAGTTTCGTATTGATTATTCGATCACTTGAAAATTACTTGAAGCTAATGGTATTTGTAATATTATCATTGTCATCTTCTAAAGATGTTTCAATGATTGACATAAGAGTTTAGAACGATTACCCATGTATGGATACAATACAGTATGCATATCCAGTATGCAAACTGTATTGTGATGATTCGGGTCCGGAACTCTTGTTTGCGTACCTAGTATGCGAACGGGTTTACCTAAGTTGGGTCCGGAACGGTTGTTCGCGAACCGGGTTTGCGAACAACTTGTCTAGGCCAAGGTCCGAAGCTGCTATTCGCGTACACAGTTTGCGAACACAGTGGTTAAGTTCTAAAATCCGTAATGTATGATTCTCATACTCATGAACTAAAACATTTATGATTTAAGGAATGCAAATTAACTTTGCAAACCGTGGCTTAATGTTCATGAATTGATTCTTGTATAAGTACTTTGTACAATCACGAATCAAACCGATTTCGTTTCAATTTGTTCATGAATATTTCTATGAGATAGTGAACAATTGAACAACTATATTTGAAACACAATTAGATTCATTTGATTATATATCATGATTGATTGATAATCATATTTGATCTAGAAGTGTTAGATGAATATGGCTAAGTCAAAAGTGTTCATTTGGCTAACTTTGGTTAACTGTTATTGAGCCAACCCAACATACACGTTTGGGTACGGTTACTCTAGCAACTAGAAAACCTAATCCCGACACTTCGGTGTGTCCTAGTTGCAAACTAGAGTCGATTCTCCTTTAACCTAGGTTTTCCAAAACCATTATTAGGTTAACAACTTGAAGACTTCATTTGGGATTTGTGAATCCAGATCCAACTATTTTCTCTGTAGTTGCGTATTCTGATCTTACTTGTTCTATCGTAATGAATTTTATATTCTCTAATATTTACTCGAGATTTATCTCCGATAGGTAAGATATAAAAAATAATCACAACAGTTCTTCGTCTCAGACTCTTGTGATTCCGCAATAACTTCTTCTATTAATCAGTTAGGTTATTATGAGGTGACTAATATTTCTAGGCTGCTCTTCGGGAGTATAAAACCGGATTATTAGTTGGTTCTTGTTCACCTTGATCTTTGTATCAAAAGACGGAACAAAAAGAATAAAGGATAGACATATCTGTGGGAGACAGATTTGTTTATAAGTCTTCGACTTTGGGTCGTAGCAACTCTTAGTTGTGGGTGAGATCAACTAAGGGAATCAAGTGTGCAGAATCCATCGTGGTTCTAGAGGCGTAAAGAATACGACTGTACCTTAATCGGTGTGAGACTTGGTTAGGGCTCAACTACATTCCAGTCCGAAGTTAACTTGTAGTAGGCTAGTGTCTGTAGCGGCTTAATATAATGTGGTGTTCAAAGATGGACTAGGTCCCGAGGTTTTTCTGCATTTGCGGTTTCCTCGTTAACAAAATTTCTGGTGTCTGTGTTATTTCTTTTCCGCATTATATTTGTTTATATAATTGAAATATCACAGGTTGTGCGTAGTTCAATTACAGTTGATAAATCCGACCTTGTTTGTTGGATATAACTTGATTGACACTTGGGCAATTGTCTTTGGTACCGTCCAAGTTATTTCTCATATCAATCAGGCTCACGGATTTCTATCTGTTCGATTTACTGATTGTATTGAGAAAGAGATAAATCTCTTTGATATATTTCTTGATTGAGTCTCACTTTTAAGTTGGTGCTCTTGGAACTATATTGAGTTTAGTCCATACAGATTGCCGAACGAATTATTGGGTGTGGTTGTTATACCCCCTCTTTTTCACAATGGTTGAAAATAATTAGGTATACCTTTAATTCAGCTCCAATGTCGTTTTTATTGCTCAAAATTGGTGAAAGTACGTAAAAAATTGTGATTTTTTTTTTTTGATTTTTAGAGCTATGTACGGTTGGGTTCTTCCTTCTTAGCCAACCGTAATACCGATTTACAGTTAGGTGATTACGGAATCCTAACCATAACTAGTTAAAATTAAGAAAACCCTAGTCATAGGGTTTGTGTACCTCGCAATTAACCATAAACAAATTACGGTTGAGATTTTTTCTTCTAGTATACAACCGTGATTCAAAGTTTCAAACCGTAATTCGAAGTTTTAGCTATTCCTTTCGCCTATACTATGCTACTGTCCTCCAGTTCATACAACGGCCTTGAACATACGTGTTCCCAAGTTATTTCTACATACGTGTTCAAGTTTATGTAGTTTGGTCCACGTATGAGAGGTCTTTGACCGAACATTATGTACAACTTGACGGGCTCAAAATCCTTCCCTGACCGTTACGACACGACATGGTTACGGGGACATGTTAAATATATAAAGAAAATAAGCGGCTTACGAGGACAACTTATATGCATTACATATACCATCAAAATGAGATTTAACAACAATCTATTCAATAAAATAATTATTCTTACTTTTAAAATACTTGATTACTAATTAAATAAATTTAATGATATGGAACAATGATCAGGCTTTTCATGATTAATGTTTAGATTTGATTAAAAGGAGAATAAATTGGTGTCAAATTTAGTACCTTTTGATTTTCCAAACCAAAATGAATCGATTATGGCGTGTCCGCGAAGTGTCCAATGTCGATTTTATGGGACACGCATTTCCATCGAGTGTCGGGCAAATGTAGTAACCGTGTCGTGTCCGGTTGTATGCACATGGTTATGACGCCTTTTTACGCGTATTCGTACAACATAGGGCAGCGGGCTGGGTTGGTGTGAAGATGGGACCCGCCACCCACTCACCCAGGATGTAACCCCTTGTTAGCAATTCATCGACTTTTTTTTCGTACAATTCACGAATCGACACGAATAATACGTATGAACTAATCAAACGCTGAACCTACTGAACTGGACACGAATAATACGTATGAACTAATCAAACTCCGAGCCTACTGAACCGGATCTTTAACCAGTGCGCCATTTATATATTTGTGTCAATAATACATATATTATACATAGTATAATTATTCAAACCATAATTTATAACATTTTATCATTAAAAAGTATTTCTTTATCATTTATTACATGCCAAATTTTGAGAGCCGAATTCATTTCTCCAAATCGAATTACAGTGTAACCCCCTATAAAATTATAGCATCCTGATCGGTAAAATTTATCAATTTATCGCGAATTTAAATTATTGATAAAATAATAATAATTAGTTTGTGTATTAATTTAACAAAATATCGTATAATTCTTGCCACGAAACACTATATCTAAGATTCAACCTTTGTGATTACAAGGATAGTAAGAGCTTTCAAGATTTGTCCATGATTCTATCTCCGTCTTTTGGAGTTATGAAGCAGGAGAACCAAATCCCGAGAAAAATAAAATTTTAGACACGATGAATCTTGCCGCTTCAGCTTGGAAAATAGATGTTCGTTCAATTGAAATGTTAGATAACGAAGGCACCAGAGAACTGTAAATTTTAATCAAAGGATTTAATTTTAATGGAACAGACGTTAAATGCTTTTTGATCTACCCTCAATATAATATTATTTTGGCTTTTTGACTGACGAGGAAATAATTGAGAGTATCATGGAAAACGAGGAAAGTGATGGTTGGAAGCTGAAGATGAAATTATAGCTACAGAGCCACCTTCACGTAAAGAAGCTATCAAAGCTGCGAAGACGTGGAATAGTTATTTATCGCATCACCAGACGTCAACAACAAAAACTCTTATAATGTTGAAATAATCCAAGATAATATTCAATGTAACATCAATTAAAAAAAAAAAAACAGGTACAATTGAATTATTCTTTTCCAAATTAACATAAATGTAAAACTTATTTATATAAATTAAAGAGTTATTACTGAATTTGAATTATCTAAATCCGTATAATACTCGTACAAATGTCGTCCCGAAATTCCTTTTATACCCCGAATTGCTAACTAGGATATAACAGAAAAGTTAACGGCCAAAATGGATAGAAAACCCAAGGTAGGGGTAAAGTCAATATATTGGATGAAGTAGGAGTAACTCTGAGTTGTCTTTTCCAACTAAGAGCAAAGTCAACATGTCCCATTATGTTATGGGACTATGTATAGAGAGTGAGCATACCAAATTCATTAAAGAACTTATTCTATATAGTGAAACAAGAAATTATGAGGATAGCATAACCTTGATATTCCAGTGTTAGTGGCAGTATGAGTCCAGCAAGAATAAAAACGTATGTTAATTAAGTTAATGTTTGATAACGACAAAGAATTCTTTGACCGTCTTCTTCTCATCGTAAATCAATCATTTTTATTAGTTGCTTTTTGTTGTCAATTTATTTTCAATTTCAAGAACCCTTTCTTTGGTTACGTTTAATATCTACAACCACACTAATCTCTGAGGAAAACGTACCCTCTTAATACTACAATATCAGTTAGGGTATTGGGAACTTAAGAATTATTCTCGATCGAGTAAACGACTTTGGTATATTCATGTTATAACGTCCATAATAAACGTTTTTCTAGTGATATTTAAGATTTTTTTCCTCTTAAAAAGTTTTCACAAGCATTAAATATTATATACAAATCTCTTTTTTTTTTTTTTTTTTTTCCTGTTCTTAATCGACATGACAGTCTTTTATTCGGGGATGGGTGGAGTAAGGGTTTTAAAATAGGTTCCCCTATGTATCACTCACATTATATGATCCTAAACGTGCTCACAGCCTCACACCCGTTTAAATCTGCATTGCTCGGGGGATGAGCAACTTTTAAAACCTCGGTTTCTTCGACCAAGTGGTCACACCTTGATGGATGCCAAATTTTATCTTCTTGAAAGCTTCATTTCTTTGTTGTACTTGTGTTTTACACATTAGAAAGGAAGCTCAGAAAGGTGTGACCTTATAATTGCGATCAAGACTATTACATATGGTTATGAAGAACTACCGGATACTTTTTCTTATTTACCCTGCTGGTCTTAGATGACTACAAATAACTAATAAGGGCGCGACTTTAAGGATCTTAACGGTGGAAAGGTGCGACTTTTATAATTGCTATCACGCAAAAGCGCCTGTGCAGGACTCAGACAAGCAGTTTCGTAAGAAAGTATTTACCTGAAAACCTTAAATCTTAGGGAAGTACTGTATATGTTGGTTGTAACGGAAATATCAGTGTCACCTTTGAAGGAAAAATTACTATGGTACTTTTATCGCAGTAGTGATTTTTACATCGCGAGAAAAAATAACTACCCAATTTGGTAAACGAAAGATTCCATTGCGAGATCAGGTTTGACTTTTGGGATATTCTTACAATATTTTCAACCAAAGGTCATACGTTGTTAACCAAGTCAATGGGATATGGTTTTCAAGGTTTGTGTACCTAACTGCTGGATCCAGTCCACAGTAGAATTAGCTTACCATCTTCACTAGTGAATATCACTGAAAACAATTTCTGCTCAGTTACTAGAATCAAAATGAATTTTATGTTTAGGAAATTTCTTCCCTCTTCAAGAGCAATCATCTATGAATTGAAAAGAAATCAACCAAATTTCTTACAAAAATCTCATTTTTCAAAGAATCCAGAATCAAATCATGTGAAATCAATGGAGGGTTTAGTTAAATGTTCAGCTAATTATGTACCTCTATCTCCTATTAGCTTCTTAGAAAGATCAGCTATTGCTTATGGAAATAGAGTATCTCTTATTTATGGGAGTCTTAAGTTCACTTGGAGACAAACACTAGATAGATGTCTTAAACTTGCTTCTTCTCTTACTCAAATTGGGATTTCTCGTGGTGATGTTGTAAGTTCTCAACAATCTTCTTAATCTTTATCTTGTTTTCTTTTGTGGGATGTTCTTTTATTTATTTTTAGTTTGATTAATTACTTCGGTTTCTGTAACTTTACTAGTTTACTTAATCAAGAACTGAATTTTAGAATTCTCAATTTCACATAGTATTAGTTAAATTAATTGTCTGTAACTTGCATACTAAAACTAGAAATATTTTCTTAAACCTGTTTAGAACTTGGATCGAAGTAAATGATCATTCTTCAAAACTGAGCAGGTAGCGACATTATCCCCAAATGTCCCTGCAATGTATGAGCTGCATTTTGGTGTTCCGATGGCAGGGGCAATATTATGTACACTCAATACTCGCCATGATTCAGCCATGGTTTCGATCCTATTGAAACATTCAGAAGCCAAGATCATCTTTGTAGACTACCAGTTCCTTGATGTTGCTCTTGGAGCATTTGACCTTCTATCTAAAGCAAACTGCACGCTTCCTCGTTTGGTGTTGATATCGGATTCTGAAAACTCATCAAAGACAATAAACATCTCAACGACTAGTGATTTAGATTATGAGAAGCTTCTTGAGTTGGGAGATACTGAGTTTGACTTCCGACGGCCAAATGATGAATTCGACCCAATATCCATAAATTATACCTCAGGAACAACGTCTAGTCCGAAAGGAGTTGTTTTCAGTCACAGGGGTTCGTATCTTAATTCTCTTGCTACAGTTATGCTTCATGGCATGGGTGCAATGCCTGTTTATCTATGGACTGTGCCTATGTTTCACTGTAATGGTTGGTGTCTCACATGGGGGGTGGCAGCTCAAGGTGGTACCAATGTATGCCTAAGAAATGTCACTCCGAAGGGTATTTATGACAGCATCGCTCTTCATAAGGTGACCCACATGGGCGCTGCCCCGACTGTCTTAAACATGATTGTTAATGCACCAGGCAATGATCGAAGCGCACTGCCAAGTAAAGTCAACATAATGACAGGAGGTTCAGCTCCACCTGCAGGAATTATTTTTAAGATGGAAGAGTTGGGTTTCAATGTAAGTCACTTGTATGGCTTGACAGAAACCTATGGTCCAGCAACAATTTGTGCATGGCAACCTGAGTGGGATTCCTTGCCCCCTGATGAACGTGCAAGGAAGAAGTCTCGTCAAGGGGTGCAACATATAGGTGTGGAGGTTGATATTAAAAATCCAGTTACCCTGGAAAGCGTACCAGACGATGGTAAAACCATGGGGGAGGTAATGTTTAGAGGTAATACTGTGATGAATGGATACTTCAAAGATTTAAAAGCAACTGGAGAAGCTTTAAGTGGCGGATGGTTTCGAAGTGGTGATCTAGCTGTGAAACACTCTGATGGTTTCATAGAGGTAAAAGATCGATCTAAAGATATTGTTATATCAGGGGGGGAAAACATCAGCACAATTGAAGTTGAATCAGTGTTGTTTAGTCATCCATCAATATTTGAAGCTGCGGTTGTTGGTCGACCTGATAATCATTGGGGTGAGACTCCGTGTGCATTTGTGAAGTTGAAGGATGGGTGTAGTGCAAATGCAGAAGAGATTATTCAGTTTTGCAAGGATAGGTTGCCACGCTATATGGCTCCTAAAACTATTGTTTTTACGGATTTGCCAAAAACCTCAACTGGAAAGACACAGAAGTACATTCTCAGGGAGAAAGCAAAATCAATGGGAAGTCTCTCTTAGAGAATTGAATCACTTATGGTACCACGTTCTTGGATGGCAAGAAGTATGAAAATAAGCTAGATTAATCTGGCGCAAATGCAGCCTTGTAACCAACAAAGTGTTTGTTTACTGATGGTATATAATAGTGTATCAATGTACTACATCAATGTGAATGAAGAATGAAGGGACCCTTAATTAAGGATCCACTATAATGCAAATATATTTGGAACATTTTCAGCAGCATTTCCTTTTTCTTTTATTTTTCCTGTAAAAATATACGCCAGTATAGGCATAAAGAACAGCAATACTGGGACTCTGGGAGAAAACTGTGGTTTATGCTCTCTTAGTGTGATGCCACACATCTGTGTTGCCAACCTGAGAACTCATTGAGCATGGAGTTCCCGAGTTACTTTTTTGAGAACTTAAGTAGCAAAAGACTACACAACTGAAACTTTTCCTTTCTCGTGAAAGCAAAACAGATCACTTTCAGGTTTGATCAAGCTAAAAAGGAAAATTTTGAAAAATGACGGGACACCTTACCTTATCGGCATCTAGTGGTGGAACATCTAATCAGAATGAAAGAACAGACCATATGCAAGAAGATACAGAAATTCTGGCGAGCTACTCACTTATATGAAGTGCGCACTATGTATAATTGGACTCTTTAACTCAACACTAAAATCTTCGAAAGGAGGTAACATGTAGTAGCTCTTTTACTTTCTTTGCTTTTATCTGTGACTCATTTTAATTTGATTTGCCCTCACACAGAAATAGCTCAACAGTTGGTTGGGACACTTCTGACTGTCTCTGTCAATCGGTTGAATTATCGATCATTTTTCTGTGTCAATCTACATTTATACCCCTGTGGTCCAGGCCTTTCTGCAGGTCTTTTAAAATAAATTTCGGGGGTATAATTGAGATGAACTCAATGATTCCCTGGCTTATTCTTTCTCTATCTTTCTTTCTATAGAGCCTGGACTGGATTAAAAAGCTGAAGAAAATTCTCAAAACACACTTCAGAAATCCCAAAAAATTGGAATTTGAAGAGAACCTAAAGCTGTTAATTTCTTCGAAATAAAATCAATGGAGGGTTTAACTAAATGTTCTGCAAATTACATACCTTTGTCACCGATTAGTTTCTTAGAACGATCAGCGCTTGTTTATGGAGATAGAATTTCGATTGTTTATGGAAGTACTGTTAAGTTTACATGGAAGCAAACTCGAGAGCGATGTCTGAAACTTGCTTCTGCTCTTACTGAACTTGGGATTTCCCGTGGTGATGTTGTAAGTTTTTTTTTTTTTTTTTTTGTTAAGAAGTTTCAATCTTTTCATTTTTGGATTGACATTGAATGTTGTGGGTGTTCAATATTTTGGTTGAGTGTCCTCTGTTTTGAGGGTTTTTATTTTCTTTCTTTGTTGCTCATTAGATCATTTATGAGTCCTGTATGCTTGATTAATGTTAGATTTTATGTTTGTGTATTAGGTTGGATTTTCTGTGTCATTTTGTTTTTGCTTTTCTTTTATCATGTGCTTTTCTTTGGGTTAGCCAAAACTGTGGAAGTACTTCCTTAATTGATGAACGCTGTTTTACCTTTGTAATGCAAATTTCTTCATGTTCTTGAAGTAATTTTAGATTCCGAAAAAGACTAGTTTTGCTACTCCATCAATCTTTAGTATGTGTTGGGTAGTCATGGCTCTAGTTGGTATGAAGGATTGGTTTTTGTATCACCTCGTTTAGTTGTGTATTGGTTTTTGTATGGTTGACGGCTTATTCGGTAACACCACATGAAGCTCCTAGTCCTTCTTTGCATTTCCCATTTTGTTTCTTTGTTAGTCATAATTTGTAAGGTCAGTTGTCACCCTCTTTACTATATTTGGAATTGTCTGACCAGGTGGCCGTATTGGCACCAAATATTCCAGCAATGTTTGAGCTTCATTTTGGTGTCCCAATGGCTGGCGCTGTTCTTTGTACACTTAACATACGACACGACTCGGCTATGATATCAGTCCTCTTGAAACACTCAGAAGCCAAGGTCATCTTAGTTGATTATCAGTTTCTTGAAGTGGCACAAGCAGCACTTGACATTCTGTCCAGCAAAAAAGCCAAGACACCTCTCCTGGTGCTAATTCCTGAATCTGATATTCTGTATCCAGAAACTAGCAAAACCAGTTCAGGCAAGTACTTGGAATATGAGAATCTTATAGGTACTGGGCAAGATGATTTTGAGATTAGAAAACCAAAAGATGAATGGGATCCCATATCATTAAATTACACTTCAGGAACAACATCAAGTCCCAAAGGAGTTGTTTACCACCACAGAGGTGCATATCTCAATTCTCTTGCAGCAATTCTTCTTAATGGCATTGTCCCAAATCCTGTGTACCTATGGACTGTACCGATGTTTCACTGCAACGGTTGGTGCCTCATCTGGGGAGTGGCAGCTCAAGGTGGCACCAGTATCTGCCTAAGGAACGTCTCTGCTCAAACCATTTTTGATAGTATCTCTCTGCATAGGGTAACAAACATGGCTGGTGCACCAACTGTCTTGAACATGATCGCGAATGCACCACCTACCGTCAAAAAGCCACTTCCTTCGAAGGTGGAGGTGATGACAGGTGGTGCACCACCTCCTTCCCAGGTCTTGTTCAAGCTGGAGGAGTTAGGTTTTGGAATCACCCACTCGTACGGCCTGACAGAAACCTATGGTCCAGCGACGATTTGCACATGGAAGCCAGAGTGGGATTGCTTGCCACCCCATGATCGAGCAAAGATTAAGTCCCGCCAAGGGGTTCAACATCTTGCAATGGAGGATGTCGATATAAAGGATCCATTTTCCATGAAGAGTGTACCTGCGGATGCAAAAACCATGGGCGAGGTGATGCTCAGAGGCAACACAGTGATGTCAGGGTACCTTAAAAACTCAAAAGCAACCGAAGAAGCTTTTCAGGGTGGATGGTTTCGAACAGGTGACCTTGGCGTGAAGCACCCTGATGGTTATATAGAGCTAAAGGATCGATCGAAAGATATAATTATTTCAGGTGGGGAGAATATAAGTACCATAGAAGTTGAATCTGTGTTATTTAGTCATCCCTCAATTCTTGAGGCAGCGGTGGTAGGCCGGCCAGATGAACATTGGGGTGAGACACCTTGTGCATTTGTTAAGTTGAAAGAAGGACAAAATGCAAATGTTGAAGAGATAATCAAGTTTTGCCGGGGCCGGTTACCACATTATATGGCTCCACGGACTGTTGTTTTTGATGATTTGCCAAAGACTTCTACAGGAAAGACTCAGAAGTTTGTTCTTAGAGAAAAGGCGAAGGCTATGGGAAGCCTTACTAAAAAGAACAACAGAAGTAAGCTCTAAGGGCAGTGTGAAGTAGCTTTGAAAGGTATCCTACTATGTTACTCTTGTAATAATTGCCTGCAATTATGGTCTCTCTATTTATGTGCAACTAAATGTGTATTCTTTGAAGTTTGAACCATGTTGTATCTCAAATTTGAAGCAATTTTTTGATGATTGATGCAAATGTATGCGTGTTTTAAGTATATTTGATCATTGAAATTCCAGATCTTGTTAGATTAAAGAAAGCATGAAAGTCTAAGACTCATAACTTAAGAGGCAAAGACACTTCATTTGGGTCAATTTGTTTTCGCACATGCTCATCTTTTCACGCCCATAGTCCAAATTTAGTTATGATGTTTTTCAAATTTGCATGTTCATTGTGTGCACTTGTTGTTTCCATGCGTCCTATCTCATCAGGAAGCTACGAAAGTCTAAGTGTCCTGCCTTTATTGTCCATCATGGAGATGCTCAGAAGGCTGATTCTCAATAATAATGTCCCTAGATAAGTTAGATGTTCATTAGGGAGAAGTTAAAAGATTCCATTTACTCACACCAGATATAGAATGACATAAGTACTGCTTCATTAAAATAACTTTGTTTACCTGTACTGCATCTTATTAAGTTAAAACATAAAGGTGATTGTTTGTGCATCAGTGGAGTGCCAAATATTTCCAATTTCCCACCAGACGTAGAGCCAGATGCTTTCAGTGTTAAAGTAATACACTGTATTGGTTACTCTGCCATGGATGAGTCTGATGCTACCAAGTTTGTCAAAAGAAATCATGTTTCAGAAGTTGGATCATGGAAGTCAGGTTTAGACATTGCTCGCAGTGCCAATGATATGTATTTTATAATCTTTATGTATCTTTTATTGAATTGTTAATTGTCCGCCGACTTCTAGCACCTGGATGGGTAGTCATTCTATACATGCATAAGCCATGGAGTTACACTTTGACATATTTAGGAGCTCAGTCCTTGGGCAGCGGCATCCCTAGCTGTCAGGCGACATCTGCTGGTAGACAAATAGCAAGGTTGGTCATTTATCAATAAATTCTTCACCATCAATAGTTTTATGTGTGAGATGTATTAGTTTCTAATAAAACTACAGGGGTGGAGAATCCCTGTACTGATATAAAACTTAACATTGGGGTATACCTGATTATCTTCCATTGGGTGTCCCTCTTGGTTTCTTGTACCTAAATTGTTTTTCTGAATTTTTGCTCCATAAACCAGGTGAAGGACTACTCCTTGATCTCTAAGCTACCTTACTTTCACCACTGGTAAGTAATTGATTAGTTATTTCAAAATTGTTATTAAAATGTGAGATTAACTAAACGTCTTGATTAATTATGTTGATTTTGCTTAGAGATGGGCAGCTTCTAAATTTGGGGAAAGCCATTTGAAATCCAAATTTCCCTTGAAGAAGTACAATATGGTCTCTTGCAAGAAATTTCATCTTGTTTAATCACGATGATACCTCAAAAATTCTACGATACTGGAAGAAAAAGTCAAAGGGGTTTACTTTATACAAAGATGCGTTGATATTTGTGGGTGATGCAGTGACACCTCTAGAAGCAGGTATAGTTAACTTTGCTACAGGTTATATGAGTGACGAAAAGCTCAAAAACATCTTTAAATTACGCACATTTCAAAATCCTGTTATGGGTTCCTCAGACTCCAGAGTTCCTCAGTCGAATAGATGGGCCTCAGACAGATGTTGTACTGACTAATTTGTAATATTCAATGTTTCATGTGCTAAAAGGATTCTATGCAGAGAAAGTATCCATCTGCAGATTCCACAATTGCTGATGATGGTAATCTACGAGTACTGTGAACTCTGTATACATCGCAAATGAGGTGTCCATGGTTAGCACATCTTCTGGACGCTGAGTTCCAGTTACCAAGTATAATGGAGAGATGTTTTGAAATGGAAAAAAATACACAACACATTACTGTGGTCAGTACTGTAGGAGATCTTTCAGTTGTACAGAAATATGGGTTGTAATCTTAAAGAGGATGAAGGGCCCACAAATTATGCAAATTTTACCCCCATCAATGTGGGATCATTCAGTCCTTGTAATGTCCCTTGCTCTATGTAGGTCATTTTCTGCATTTTAACAGCGTCATCATTTAATACACTATCACAGTTTATTTCCTACGGTGGTTGAAAGGAAACATATTGACTTGCACTGATTTTAACTTGGGAGCTGGGATTGCTCTTTCAGCAAAATAATACTATATCTTTAAACAGTGTATCAAAATACATCTGCAGCTGTGCAGCATTTAACCAAGCCGAGATGGACCGCAACAAACTCCACAATGAAGTCAAAGAGAGACGAAATTATTGAAAGGAAATATTGGGTGACGATAATCAGATTCAGAATCAGAACAACCCTCACTACCCACTATCTTCAAATCAATCTACAGTTGCAGGTTTAATGGAGAGAAGGGTTGGAATAATTGGAGCAGGAATAAGTGGGCTATTAGCTTGTAAATATGTTCTTGAGAAAGGATTTCAACCCATTGTTTTTGAATCACAACCTGGTCTTGGTGGAGTTTGGACTCAAACAGTTGAAACAACAAAACTTCAATCACCAAAACAATCTTTTGTGTTCTCTGATTTTCCATGGTCTACTTCAGTTGAAGAAGATTATCCAGATCATAATCAAGTTGTAGAGTATTTAGAATCTTATGCTCTTCATTTTGGTTTACTTCCTCATATCGAATTCAACACCAAAGTTATCAACATTGACTATTTAGTACAAGAAGGCCAAGATATGCTCTCATGGAGTCATTGGGGTGGTTCAGATCAGGTTTTCAGTAATCCCAAAGGTAAATGGGAAATTACTACTGATCATCAAGCTTATGAAGTAGAATTTGTGATTCTTTGCATTGGGCGGTTCAGTGGAGTTCCAAATATTCCTGATTTCCCACCAAATAAAGGTCCAGATGTGTTTACTAAAGGTAAAGTTATGCATTCTATGGATTACTCTGCCATGGATGATGCTGATGCTGCCAAATTCATCAAAGGAAAACGTGTTACAGTCGTTGGACTTCAAAAATCAGCTTTGGACATTGCTAATGAGTGCGCCATAGCCAACGGTATGTAACTAAAAATCTTGTCTGTAATTTAATTGAACTGCTGCTGATTGTCTCCCCGAAATCTACCCACCTAAATGGATAGCTCTGAATCTGTCCGTTGACCTCACACCCTAACGTGTTTAAGGTCTCCGCTCTTATATGATGCATCCTAGACTTAGAGGTGGCAGATGCCCCTACTGTTTAACAAACTTTAAGAACTGGCTGGTTAATGAAATCGCAGGAGTTGAAAATCCTTGTACATTGATATTCAAAACTGGACATTGGAATGTACCTGATTATCTTCCCTGGGGTGTCTCTCTTGCTTCACTCTACCTTAATCGTTTCTCTGAGCTTATGTTTCATAAACCTGGTGAAGGACTGTTTCTTAGTCTCTTTGCTACCTTACTTTCACCTCTGGTTAGTTATTCTAGATTTTATCATTATCATATGAAAGATTACAATGCTTCAGATTGACAAAATGTAAATCTTTGATTAATTATGATGACTTTGTTTAGAGGTGGGCAATTTCGAAATTTGTTGAAAGCTATATCAAATCCAAATTTCCTCTGAAGAAATACAATATGGTACCAGATAATAGTTTCTCTCAAGAAATTTCATGTTGCTTGCTCGCCATGGTACCTGAAAAATTCTTTGATAGAGTGGATGAAGGAAGCATCATATTGAAGAAGTCAAAGGGGTTTAGCTTCTACAAAGATGGGTTGATATTTGACGACGATGCAGGAGCCACTCTAGAAACAGATGCAGTGATCCTTGCTACCGGTTATAAAAGTGATGAAAACCTCAAAAGGATCTTCAAATCTCCCACATTTCAAAATTACATTATGGGTTCGTCAAACTCCACAGTTCCATTATACAGGTATGGCCCATAATGATTGCGAATTGATGAGACTCAGACCAATGCTACACTGGTTGTTTTTTAATATTCAATATAATATATGAAGTTTTTTATGTTTGTTCATGGATTCTATGAATGCAGAGAATGTATTCACCCACGGATTCCCCAACTGGCCGTAATTGGGTTTTCTGAGAGTCTTGTGAATTTGTATACATCAGAAATGAGGTGTCGGTGGTTGGCACAACTTCTGGACGATGGGTTCAGGTTGCCAAATATAATAGAGATGGAGAAAGATATCTTAAAATGGGAAAAATACATGAAGCGTTACTGCGGTCAGTACTTCAGGAGATCTTGCATTGGTGCGGTGCACATTTGGTACAATGATCAGCTGTGCAAGGATATGGGTTTTAATCCAAAGAGGAAGAAGGGTTTTTATGCAGAGCTGTTCGAGCCTTACGGAACCATGGATTACGCAAATCTTACTCATAGTAAAGATTGAAGAATTGCCCAATCCTTGTAAATTGTGATACGACTTGTTGTGTGGTTTTGGACCTTGTAAATGGTCGCCCTCAGATATTTGGCATCGGCCTCATAAAAACACAGGCTTTCAGATTTGATTTGTAAGCTTTGTTAAGATATCCTCATTTCAGCACTTAATATATTACCAGTTGGGTGTGTTGCGGAAATTGGCATCCAACCCAATGCTCGTATACCAATTGTTGGGGTTTAGAGCCATCTACGTGCTAATCTTGCGGAAACATATTAGCTAACAAGAAACACTTGATCTCTCGGATTGCTCCATGAACTTTACTACGATCTAGGATAAGAAGAAGAGAAAGAGAACCACACAGATGCAAGCCATAAACAAAGCAACAAGAAATAAAGTACTCACAGATCTAACGTGGTTCAACAACATACACAATGTGTGTATTTATCTACATCCACCAAACGGCTACGACCTCTTTATTCATTATAGAATCACCACTGAGAATTACACAACTGATTGACTACATCAACCCATCGACTCACCACAACGTGACCGAACACAAGAACTCTCACAAGCACCCTATAAAATCCAAAGCAGTGTCTTCACCCTTACGTTATAATGTTTACCACATTATCTACCACAACGAGACGATCTTCTCTGCACACCCTGACATAGATTACCATGGACGCTTTCAACTCAACACAAATAATCTAATCCAGCACCACCAAGATGATCTTCTCCTCAACAAGATGTCTTACCAACATCTCCACACGAATACTCCATAACGACATATATTCCAACATCGATAAGTATCCCATAAGCACCATAATGGTGTACTCCTTCCACCATTAATGGTCTCTCACATAACCACCTCAATAGGTGAGATGAATCCCTCAAATCTCTCTCGAGAATTCCATTGAGGATTCCATGACTAAACACTTAGCCTAGACCTCCTTATACAGGAGTCACAAACTTGGTTCCCAAGTATTAGCCTCCTTGGATTAGGAAACCGATTCATACTAGGAAACCATGGTCAATTTAGGTATTCCATCTTATTTATAGAATTAACCCAAATTAGGAAACCCTATTGTTTCCTTACAATTCTCCACCTCGGATCATGAATTCATGCATGAGACGGTCAACTTGTTATCCCTCTATCTATCTGAACCTCGATTGCACCATCACTGGTTGCCTACATATCCTCAATAGGAATCAAATCGAAATGTAGTTCATCCAAACTTGTTCCGTAGAACCTCCACCAGAAGAGAGCAGACAAAACTTGAAAGTCACCAACTCAGACTTAACAATCCAACCTGTCAGTGATTATACAAATCTTCACTGGGAGAAAAACTCCAGACCATTCCACCAGCAATTGTCATATGATAACCCGTTATGCAACATATTGAGATACACCTACTACTTTATGTTCACAACTCCACATTGATTGGCATCATTATAGGTGTATTGCATGCCAACTCAATCAGATCATACACGATTGTTGTCCATATGCTACCTTCGAACTTAGTTATAGTCATTATGCGCCCTTGAGCCTTTGCCACCTTCGAACTTGTTTCATACTACGAACACAGCTCCGTCTTGACTGGCCTTACTCAACCTAAGTTAATGTTCCGTTATTCTGAGCCACTAACTCCAAGTTGCGCACCACATCCGTTAGGGTTGACATCCATAACTACTCGATCACTAAATAAAACTACCATAGTAGCCTCCATGCGTTTGTCTAAGCATTACCTTAGCAGAACCATAACCTTCATTTTTCCTCTAAACTCCAACCAAGTCAATTGCTTCTTCAAACAACTAATCACACACTTACTCTTTTAAACGAGCATGTCCTCCAAAGCGAGTTAACGAAAAACTTTGCGTTAGTTTGTAATAAACCAACCTTTATGTTAGCTTCCAAGAAACTATCCATCTTGTATGTACCAAAGCATATTGAGCATGACTCTAGCTGCGCACCAAATACAACCAATCCATGGATCACTGCCACTTGTGCCAATCTCGATCTCATCTCTATGAATCTTGCTTTACAAGCCTATCTCCGATTGGATCATGATTCTACGACCATATTTCCCCAATTGAGTTTTACTCTTTCAAAAAGCTCATCATATATTTAACCATTGCATACATACCATAAAACATGTACAGCTTCACAGAGACTTCAACAACTGACATACCAATCTTCTTCTACACCACTTCAGCAACCTCAATGGGCTTTGAAAACAATGTCCTTTTTACGAGCTTTAACATAATTGTCAAGATAGTCTTTTATCAATTTCTTAAGCAAGCATGTAGTTTCGACCTCGCGACAGTCAAACCACAAAACAATTCGGGCTCGGATATAACTGTAACCATCGTCGAAGAATTTACTGCTACACTCGTAATAGTACATAAAGTCACACATTCTTCCTTGTGCATATGTCTTTCACAATCTTGCTCCAAAACGTACACCAACGTTGCGAAATCTGATAATCCGTCATTCACATAAAGACCCAATCACACCCAGCCATAATCTGAAACCTTTGGTAACTTTATCAAGATCCAAGCAATTCAAGACGTTGTTGTTTTATCTTCTCATGCTACGTAGAGAAAATAACTTGACGGAAACTATACCGTTGCTGAACCAAATTTCTCAAAAGAAAATTCTACCTTCATCTCTACAGGCTCTGTCACTATTGAAATCAATTTCAATAACTGTAGCAGACAACCAAACCCCCAAATATTACCATTGCTACAATGTAGCTCTCTTCAACAGAATGTCTCACATTTATCATCATGAAATCAAATAGCCAATGAATAATAAAAGGTTGAAGGAAAAACACGCCGAAATTGTAGCCCCCTCAAATTCATGCATCATGTTTTCTCCAAGTAATATGCGCTAGCTTATAGCCATACCACCATACATATTATAGTATTTGTACCTTTATTATTTAAAATCTTGAAGTGTCCAAGCGATACCATTTTAATTCCTAACAATGGGTCTTCACAAAAGTAGGAACGTATCCGCAACACAAATAGACCAACCTGTTTCTCCCAACGGTCTTGCACTTCAACTAGCTCCGATCGAATTCAAATGGTGTACAACCAAACAAATGTTCCACTGAACGTTATCGAAAAGAATCAAAAGATCACAAGCTGTCTAGTTTCTCCGTCGGAAACAGTACGAGAGAAACTCCACCACATTTTTCTAACCGGCACAATGTCAAACTTCAACAAAGACAAACAAACCCTACAAAACTGTGTCGGCAAATTACTTCTTATACAATAATAAGAATCCATAGCTCCATCACAACTAATATCACATCTTTATCCAACGATCAATGTCCTGCAACTAAACACTTAGCCTAGACCTCCTTATATAGGAGTCACAAACTTGGTTCTCAAGTATTAGCTTCCTTGGATTAGGAAACCGATTCATACTAGGAAACCATGGTCAATTTAGGTATTCCATCTTATTTATAGAATTAACCCAAATTAGGAATCCCTACTGTTTCCTTACAGGGTGCTAAGTTGTACTAGGCGCTAGGCGAGGCGAGGACAGGCACCATGCCCCTCGCCTAGCGCCTAGGCGCGCTGAGGAAAATTTTAAAAACTGCAGAAATAGGCATGATTTAGGGCCTTGGGCACCTTTTTTCTAGGCATCCCCTGGGCGCCCAGGGCGCCTTTTAAAACATATGTTGGGTGTAAGGATTGCTCTTTTATATTCAGCTAATTTTATATTAAGTACACCCAAGCAAGGGTAAAAATTTATTGCCTGGCCTTAAAACTTAAAAGTGAACCCAGTTGTCGGATTCCAAAACTCAGTTTCAAATGCTGCTAACAAATGCAACATTGTCGGATGTGCATCTTTAAGACTGGGTCTTATGGAGATGCCCAGGATCTTTCCAAGGAAAAAAACCGTGACTGAAACCCCCTCTTCCCGCAAGCCTTCCCTGGTGTGTGGGAATCCCATCTGGAAGACTCCGGATATGGACAATGGTTAGCCGTTATAAAAAAGTGAAAAACAGAAACTCATTAACCGTTCTACATCAAAAAACCGACCAACTGTTGTCCGTTCCTTAATAATGGCTACTCATTATCCGTTAATGATACTCTCTTTACACTAGACCGGTAGACACTTCCGAGATTGCTTGCAGTATTTTTTGTTTTCTTAGTGTTGGATTCACGTGTCTAAGGTGCATTGTGCTCACATACGACTCACATTGTTCAGATAGTGCATTTTCCTTTTTTAAACCTACAACTTGTTTACACTTAGACGACTTAGCTCACATTGTTCATAGATAGTGCATATTCTGCTCGGGATATCTGTTTCTGTTAGCCTTGAGATTCTGATCACCCTTTCATCAACGCACTATTATTGATTTCTCATTCAGATAGATATCTCTTTATCCTTATCAACACACTGTAATTGACAAGACGGAAATCGAGGAATTCTCTTATTAAATAAAGATTATTTTTTTAACACAACTATAATCCATTAACTAATCAACGAAACACACCGTGAAGCATAAATCCATTCTTGAAATATACACAGTCATAAATGAATTCTAGTCGCAAAGGAAAATAGATAGTATGTGTGGAAGCAAACCAAGTTTGTCCACTATGTTTTCTTGATGACCATACCGCCTTGCAATGCCCTTGGATGTATTCCAAGTGCCCGCATAGAGGTTGTACGGGCATCAAAATGTTACTCGAAACGAAACCGGGAAAGAGTAGGTACTTGCGTTGCAAATTCGAGAATTGTCATTAAGAAGCACAGTGGTTGGTAGATGCAATCAAGGCCAAATATGATAGAAAGGTAATTAAATGAACTATGCAAAAACTTCAAAGACAAAGGGATAATTAAGGTTGAACACGAAAAAGTGGCGCCGTGCTCAATGCCTGGTTGTAAATTTGTTATGAAACTGCATCGTTCTAGAGATAAGAACACCTTTGGTGAACATTTCTGGAAATGTACTGGATGTCAGTTGGTGGAATGGGCTGACTAAGTCTATTTTATGTTGCTCAATAATTTCTGGTGTGCTATTGTGTGTTTATGATGTAATGTTTTATCCTGTGTTTTAGTTTGGTCAAGACATGTTTATGATGTAATGTTTATGTTTTATGTTTATGTAGTGTTTATGATGTAACGTTTTATGTGAGGTTATATGTTTTAGTTCGAATTAATGATCCAAAGTAATGATTATGATATTAGATGTTGTGTGGGTATGCTTAGGTTTCTGACAAAGCCTAATTCACACTATGTTTCGTTTAAAGCTACATTTCCAAACTACATCAATCAATGACTATCTCTTGATACTTCAACGTCATTGATGTGATTCAAATAGTAGGCGTCTCTTTAAACAGCTAGCGGATTTCGTAAAAATGTATGGACGATTGTGAACATGAAAGCCTCGTCGTAAAAAATTGATGACACATTGTGAACAGTTAACGTCTATTTGGAAACAGTCTCACCCTATAGTTTTTCGAGATTCCAAATCTTATTTTATTTTTGTAGCAGGATAGCAAAGTTTTCCCTTAAAGTAATAATAAGATCTTAAAACTTTAATTCAAGATATTTTTTACAGTATTCACTGTAATTTTCTTGTCACACATCAAGCAAAAAAGTAAAGTTCGTAAGGACTGACACTAGCATTATTTTTCTTATATTGATCAGAACTACATCGGTATGTGTGGAAGGGTTTGACTTTTAGAAGTATATAAACCCAACTTGTGAAATCCCAAATCAAACACACCAAAACACACACACGTTTAGTTGATAATTTTAGTTTCCTGTGTTGCTAATTTATACTTCTCATTTATGTGGTTTCCCTATTTTTACAGAAAATGTCTAAATTTTCACGTGAAGAGGGGCCCCGCCCCCCGCCGGGATATTAGATATGTGACGACTTTACAACGTAAAGTCTGCAACTTAAAACAAGAAGTAAAGAGATATGTTGGCTACATAAGAGCATACTTTATAAACATGCCCGTTGGGTGGAACCCTGAAGACGCGGTGAGTTTACCACAATAATTGTTTCCTATATTCTATGAATTTATAAAATATTGTTTCCTGTACTTTATTAACTCCTTTTATGAATTTGTCTCCAGTACCGCGCAACTCATCTTAAGTATGAAGACAAACAAAATAATGGAAAAAGATAGAGGCACGAAGCAGTTTAATAAATTCTTAAAGCGCAAACGGAATACGATCCAGAGATTATTGATAATCTTACCATGGATTGAGATGAAAATTAGATATTTTTTTGATTGCATTACTGGTTTTGTGGGTACACCTAACTGAAAACCCTCACGAGACTAAACTCGTTCTCTAGGGTCGCTTAGGGGTTTAAAGGATTGTTATATGGGATAAGTGTAACCGCATGTCATGTAAAATTGACATAGATTTGATGATTTTGTAGTGTATTTTTATCTTGTTTTTTATCTTTTGATTTTTTATCAGTGCGCTCATTCCTAAACTACATTGTTTATGTTGAACACGGAAGTAAAGTAAAGATATACGGATGATTATGATGTTTAGTGTGGTTGTATGTTTAGTTCCAATGAAGGTAATGTTCAGTGTGGTTGTATGTTTGAGTCGATAGGTCGGATTAAAATCAATTACTGTAAATATAAGTGACAAAGATGCATAAATATATAAGTTCATTTTATTCAGATACTTTAACAACGTAATACACTTAAATTAAGACGGTGCTAACAACGGTGTGCCCATAAAAACTTTTAGTATCTAACAGCGGTGCTACTGTTGTCGATGACCCATCGCAACAAGACCACAATCCGAAGGGATGACCTGTAGAACAAACATCAACTTAAAATATTATTTTCATATATGTTTCTGCAATTACAATTGATCAAATATTTGAAACAAACCTTTTCGATATTGGGGAGCGTTACGTTTATGTAAAAGTTTGTCCTCCCAGGAGAAAATATTACCACATTCTTCAATACTAATACTGCTCCCACCCTTATTTGCTTTCCATACTCAGGATGTTCAACCACTTTGCGATGGACGTTTGCTGGTATTTTACCACTAGGATCCTGCAAGAATATAGAAAATCCAACAATGAGTAATGGCTTTGATTAATTAAACACGAAATTGTACTGATATACTAAATGGATAACCCAACAGAAGTAAAGAATCACCTTCACTGTTAAAATATAGTCATCAAGATAAGCTTTTTGCTCCTCGACCAATACAACCAACCTGACGATTCTTTGGTTTATTGGTTTTATAGATCCCAATGCGGTTCTGCCCTTTGCGTAAAATTGTTGTGCAAGATACCCAGGGTTACTTTGGAAATGAATATCGTTAACACCTACAGTTTCATCCCTTGCTAATTGTAGGATCGCGGCAACTTACGACAGCTTCGGCTTGGTAGGCATGATATAATAGCATTTCCTCCTGAATTACGCCATATCTTTCCTTGATGTTTTCCATGGTTCTTTGACGGGAATTTCCAAACTCTAGCTTGTAATTGTGCCACACTCTGTCCCAAAAAGTTTCAGTTGGTAAGAAACCAAGCATAACTTCACGACGGGAGCTGATATTCACCAAAGATTTCATGATCACCAAATCTTCAGATGAATCAAACGCAACCATTTTTAAAAAAGGATTTTAAAAGGAGGGATATTTCGAACGGATGAAGAACAAAAAATACGGTTTTTGGTGTGAATTACATAGTGAAAAGGCCGACATGGATAAGTATGTGCCATTCTTTTTTAAAGAAAAATAAAATCATTGTTAGTGCTATAGACAAACTATGTCAGAAGTCATTATTCATGGACACTATAGATTTGCAAAGAAATGTTATTGCACATGAAAATTACAGATCTTTTTTAACAAAGAAATATAAAAGAGTTTCATACATATTAAAACAACTAAGTCGTACAATTATGTTCCCGATAAGAAATCAAATGACCTTTGTTGTTGGTTCTCTAACTGGGTTTCAACGAAAAACTCCATATATGTATTTAAATCTACGATACTATTTAAGTAGGGATTTTCTTCTTGACTTAATCCATAAATTGGGTACTGCGGACTAATACCGGCGTCCCTCACAACTGGGTGATATCCTAAACTTTGATTATCCAAACTAGAAGTAGCTTGACGCTTACGGCTACACTCACCGGAACCACCTAAGCCCAACATACGAAATTTCCCGTGCAAAGAATCTTCTTCTTGGGATTTCTCAGTACTAAAAGCACTAGGAGATGTAACACCAATATCGGAAGGGCCGTATTAAAACAGTCATACAATAGCTTCTCTAGTGCCTCATTCTTTTCATAACTTAGCCGTGCAAACCATTTCCACTGCTCCTATAACATTATCAATCGGTAAATATATATAAAACAATAATAAATAAAATTTATACTAATAAATTTACCATGGATGTTACTCCAATCATGTCGATTAGCGATTGTTGGAAGATGATGTATTTCACGTATTCCATCCGAGTTGACATAAGGAAATGACCACTTTATCCTAGGAAATGTTGATGTCGGCTCCGGTTGGGTATAGACAAAGGTTTCTGCAAACTGACTTGGAGCAGGTACATTTGGAATGAAACGAGAGCTTCCAATGTTACCAATACCAACCTTTTCATGGTTGTAAACACGATTCAAATCTGGCAACAAAGGTATCATGCTGCTAGATTTCCAAAAAGCAGCATATTCTGTCTCATTTGCTATCAAGTAATGCACCTTTTCAACAATATTCTCTATTTTAGTGTTGGCAAAATCAAGAGGCGGACAAGGAATTGTAATCAAACCTAACACCTGCCTCAAACATCTCTCCCCAAGATAAAGTGTCTCATCTTCTTATCGACTATTCCCCTGAAATATATTCTCTTTCGACTAACCTCTCTTTCTAAAACTACATCCCCATCTCCATAATGCGTATTGCGGACCCATGGTTGCCAAACAACTGCTCCAGGTGACACTCTCAAATCCATCTGTCTTTTAGCGTTGTTCACGGAATGTTTGCCAGCGTCTGTTTGTTGCACACCCTCTTTATGGGTTGATTTAAACATATTAATCGCAGGGTACATTTCTTCCGGTACAAATGATCTCATTTTGAGTAATGGTTGAGAATTACGAAAGTAAATATAATACCAATACTCTAATATCATCCACATTGCTGCCATGTTATTATCATCACCACTACAAACCTTGTCCAAGATGTTTAACAATCAACCATAGATAAATGAACCCCAATCATACCTACCAAGGTTTTGTAAGCTTTCAGAATCTCCCAAAACAAGCAACCATGCTTTTGAAACGTTAGACGAACTCGTTCCGGTGAATACTTTACCAATAACCCAAAGAAGAAAAATCCTTGTCAATTCCTCCCAGTTCTCAGAGTTGTCCAACTTTTTCCTACTGCTTATATAAGATGAAAGGTGAGAGATATATACAACTGAGGATTTACTATCCCAAGGTTTTTTAGAAGTTCTCGCTTCTTCGGGGGGAGGGGGGGGCATCATCTTCATAATTTGCAGGTTGACGTTGTACGTTGGTGATCACACCGCTGAAGTACAAATCATCTAAACTTTCACAAACTTCTCTGGATAACCTCCTCGAGAAAGTGATAGGCTCACCTTTAATATAGGAATTCCAGTTAACATTACAAAGTCTAAAGGTGTCAATCCTATTTCAAAGCCTGGGAAATGGAAAGTCTTGGTTGTATGCCACCATCTAGCTACTAGAGCATTCGTGAGTTGCACATCTGAATTCTTAAAATTAAATGAAAATATCGAGGAAAACCCACAATTATCTAGTACCTGAAGTGCGTGAGGATTATTCTCTACAACAATATCATAATAATCCTTAATACTTCCCCAACTAGTCCTCATTTTCATCTTTGGTGCTTCTTTACCCGATATATGGCCATCTCAACCTTTTTCGGACAATTTTTGGTCCGTCGGGTACTCCATTTCATTATCTAAATGCACCAAACAAACAAATATTAACATATGAATATAATTGTTTGAAAAACACCAAACCTATGTCAAGCTTTTGGAGCAAAAACTTAACTTATTACTCAAAACCATAAATTTCTAACAAATTAGGATTCCAACATTGTAAACAATTGTGTATTATCAAAATTACAAGACATGCAACATCATTAGGATTATTTACATATCAATGTCACTAGAAATCAACCATGTTCATCAATAACTAACCAAAACTAATCATGTTAAACAAATTTTAAACAAACACAAAGCACTAACTATTAGTGGTTGCATTCAATTTGTGTTAATCAGCTCTAAATTTTACAAAATTAATCTTAATTGAAAAGAAAAATCAAAACTAGGGTTTATGGTTACATTGGATTACCTTTAATGATTGAGTTGATAAAACGCCTTAAAAATCAAGTGCAACTACAAATTCAACGTTTCTTTCACAAACCCAAACAATAAAATAGTGGAAAGGCGATGGTTTTGGATTTACAGAGGGGGTGAGAAGAAGAACTGGGAAGAAGAAAAAAATTGTGGAAGAAAACTGAACTTTGTCGAGTTCTCTGGATGTTTTGAGGTTAAATTTGAAAACAGGCAATGATTAGCCGGTTCAATTGGGTTGGACTGGTCAAGATAAAGATAATGGGTAATGATTGACCGTTTTACGCAAACGGGCGATGACTCTCCGTTATAAGGGGAACGGTTGATGATTTACCGTCCTTTTCTTTTTTTTTTACTTAGAACGGCTAACCATTAGCCGTTCCTAGATTACTCAGGGAATTACCGCTAGAATTAGGCCCTTCGCTGATATGTAAAGGTATTTGGGAAGAGATTGAACATCTCCATAAGACCCGATCTAAAAGTTGGTCAAGTGATCAGTTGTGGAGGGACAGGGGTTTTAAATTATACTCCACTGACCTCTGGACTGCCCCATATTACTCTTATTTCCTGCCAGCAAGGTACTAATTGATCAGCTCAGTGCCCCGGGTCAACAGGTTGGAGATGATTCTCTGCTCTAAAGTTGAAAATGCAACAACAAAAAGCACTAGTCAACTAGGAAAATCTGTATGACTCATTTAGTCATTAGGATGTTTACATAGCCTTGGTAGACTCCAATAGGGATGTTACAATGACTAAACAGTAGTACGGATGATGTGCAAATCGATGGAGCCAAGACAAACCAGCCGTTTCAGTACGTACCTTATCAAGATTAAAACGGTTAGATTTATTCAGCATGCCGAGAATGTGGATAGGATTAAATATAGTTTCTCTGTGTACAAAAGAAGAAACATTTCAGAACGACACCATATTATTAAGCCTGTAAGAGAGTGCCACAATACAAACCGATACAATGAATTTTTTTTCACAAATTGATAAGCGGTCAAAATTTAAACCGGTGAATGTCGCATCATATATCGAATTAAGACAATAACAAACCGACACGCAATAACAAAGTACTATCAAAATAACATTTTCAACCAACAGATAAACACTACAAGAAAACGAGCTAAGCAAGCACACTATCTTCAACAGTACTTGGTTACTAGAATTCTCCGTTGCAGATAGCTTTAACAATGGAAAGAAGAGTTGGGATCATTGGAGCAGGAATTAGTGGGCTATTAGCTTGCAAATATGTTCTTGAATAAGGATTCCAACCCATTGTTTTTGAATCGCAACCTGGTCTTGGTGGAGTTTGGACTCACACAGTTGAAACAACTAAACTTCAAACACCAAAACAAGCTTTTGGGTTTTCAGACTTTCCATGGCCTTCTTCTGTCAAAGAAGATTTCCCAGATCATAATCAAGTTATGGAGTACATACATTCTTATGCACTTCATTTCAATTTATATCCTTACATCAAATTCAACACCAAAGTTATCAACATCAACTATTTAGTACAGGAAGGACAAGATATGCTTTCATGGAGTCATTGGGGTGGTACGGATCAAGCTTTCGGTTATCCTAAAGGTAAATGGGAAATTGCTACTGTTGCTGGCCAAGAACACCAAGTTCATGAAGTAGAATTTGTGATTCTTTGCATCGGGCGGTTCAGTGGGGTTCCAAATATTCCTGATTTCCCACCAAATAAAGGTCCAGATGCTTTCCTCAATGGTAAAGTTATACACTCCATGGATTACTCCGCCATGGATGATTCCGAGGCTGCTAAATTTGTCAGAGGAAAACGTGTCGTGGTAGTTGGGCTTCAAAAATCAGCTTTAGACATTGCTGATGAATGCGCCATAGCCAACGGTAACGTCATATTTTGTGATTTTTGTATAATTTATCGAATTACAAGCAAATTCAGGTAAAATTATTTTACATGTGTATGAAAGACAGGAATACGTATAAGCAAATTTAGGATTGATTATATATACGGCTAAATCCCTTTTTTTCCTCATTATGAAATTAATTAGCTTGTTAATGCGATTACAGGGGTGGAAAATCCTTGTACATTGTTATACAGAAATGCTCATTGGAATGTACCTGATTATCTTCCATACGGTGTACATCTTGGTTACCTATACCTTAATCGTTTTTCTGAACTCCTGCTCCATAAACCTGGCTACTCTTCTTTCACCTCTAGTAAGTTATTGATTATCTAAATTAAGTTTAATTTTTTTGTTAAGTATAGTTTTATGAACTTGACATCGTATTTTTTTTTGTTAAGTATTGAGGTTTAAAATGAAGCTCTAAGTTTATCATGTTTATAATTTTGTCTAGAGATGGGCAGCTTCGAAATTTGTCGAAAGCTATATCAAATCCAAATTTCCCCTGAAGAAATACAATATGGTACCAGAACACAGCTTCTTACAAGAAATTTCTTCTTGCTCAATCTCAACCGCGCCTGAGAAGTTCTATGATAAAGTAGAAGAAGGCAGCATTATCTTTAAGCAGTCAAGGGGGTTTAGCTTCTACAAAGACGGGTTGGTATTTGACGATGATGTAAGGAAGCCTTTAGAAACTGATGTTGTGATCCTTGCTACCGGTTATAAGGGGGACGAAAAGCTCAAAAACATCTTTAAGTCACCAACATTTCAAAACTACATAATGGGATCCTCAAAATCCACTGTTGCATTATACAGGTAAAAGTGTTCGCCCATTCGCACCCTATTTTGCACATATTGGTTTTTTGTATTTACCATTCAAGATGATATGTAAGGACGTTGCTATGTATTTATATGGACGACTGTATCTTTGCAGAGAATGTATTCATCCACGGATTCCACAATTAGCAGTAATTGGGTATTCCGAAAGTGTTGCGAATTTGTATACATCAGAAATGATGTGTCGTTGGCTAGCACATCTCCTCGTTGATGGGTTCAAGTTGCCAAGTATCAAAAGGATGGAGAAAAATGTGTTGGAATGGGAAAAATTCTTTAAGCGTTATTCTGGTCAGTACTACAGGCACTCTTGCATTGGTGTACTGCATATTTGGTACAATGATCAGTTGTGCAAGGATATGGGTTGTAACCCAAGGAGAAAGAAGGGATTCTACGCAGAAATGTTCTAGCCTTATGGACCCGTGGATTATGAAAATCTTACTCCTGGTAATAATTGATTGATAGTTCAGCTTTGGCGCTAAGGCATTTTCCGGGGATTTGGATCATGTCGCTACTGAGGACTTCCAGCATGACTACTGTCTGCTTTAAAAAGCATCCCATTTGCCATATAGACTCCTATATAGATCCTCATTAGCGTATCATCAGTACCATGATTGTTGCTTCATATTATTAATGACAATCGTATGTCTACATTGTGAAGGGTTTGATATTGATTAGAAAAGATTATTGTCTGTTACAATGGACCTGAGCATATATACTCAGACTCACTTCTTCTCTTACACAGCACTCGTGCACATGGCACGCTCTCATAACCAGACTCACTTACACCTCACATACACTCAGTCACATACACATGCTATTAATTATTAGAGACATTCTTTCTATTTCGATGTTGATTTCTCCATTCCCTCATTTTCGTTTTCTGGACTTCTACCTTTCTTTGTTAATCAAGTTCCTCTCTTACTGAGTTGTAACGGGTATACAGTATAACTTCTTTATATGAATAGCCTTCGGTCTATCTTTTTTTATTTTCTTGATTCAAAACCTTATTTTTATTAACTTATAAAGATTTAAGAAGATTATTGTTGTAAGAAAATGACTCTTTTTTTGATTGATCCGTAAAGATAATATTAGGATGAATTGCCAGCCCGGGTAAGTTAAAATAAGATCCCTTTAATTCATATTAGTCTAGAATTTATTTTTATTTTTTATTTTTTACTTTATTTTTGTAATTTTATCTTGACCTCCTTTTTAGATTGTTTCCGTCTGAAAATTTTTAGTTGGGTTTGACAATTTTACGACTCTCCTTATAGGATACAACTGTATTTCAGAAGATTTTTCTTCTAAGTGCTGTAATAAGGCACATCTCGTAGGATATATATTTTTTTAGAACAATGTTTTGGGGACTAGCCCAAAATAGTGGGGGACTACTTTCTTATTCAAATGTCCACCCAAAATTTTAAGGGGTGTCCTAAAAGATTAGGGAAGACTAATCTGCCCTTATCCTAATTAAGGTTATAACTAATCCTAATAATCCACTAATTTAACCACTACCCACTAATCTAACCCCTAATTAAAAACCAAAAATCAGTTTTAAAACACATTTTTTTTATTCTCCTCTTCTTCTTCTTCTTCTTCTCCTCTTCTTCTTCTTCTTCTCATCTTCTTCGTATACATCGTCGATTTGAAAAAATTCATCGTCGATTAATCAATTTTATAAAACAATGCGTTCTAAGCAGACACCAAGAATTCCAGGATTGAGTCCGGGTCTGGCTAGCATAGCGAATCTCCCAAATCAATTTGAAGTTGATAAACAACTTCAAGCAAAGTTGGGAGACGAATTGAAGCATCAAACATCAACCAAGGAGTCTGATTCCCTCAAAATGAAAATCCGCAGGTAATTTCCTTCGTACCCATTCCTTTGAATCGTTTTTTGTTGAAGAAATCATCAAAAACCACTGAAAATGAAAGTTACAGTAGAGATTTCGGCTAGGAGAAAAATTTAAAACCCTAGAATTTGGTAACCGAACTTTGAATATGAAGAACAGTTCGGCGAATTAGTAATTTTAAGGTAACCGAACTATGAAGTTCGGTAAGCTCGCAAAAAAAAATACGTAACCGAACTCCTTCTTTATATGAAAATTTTGAGTTCGGTTTAGTCGATAAATTTATATAGGTAACCGAACTTTCAATATGAAGAACAGTTCGGCCAATTAGTAATTTTAAGGTAACCGAACTATGAAGTTCGGTAAGCTCGCAAAAAAATAACGTAACCGAACTCCTTCTTTATATGAAAAATTTGAGTTTGGTTTAGTCGATAAATTTATATAGGTAACCGAACTTTGATAAAATATAGTTCGGTTACGTCGCACTTTCTATGTGGTAACCGAACTTTGATCTGTCACATACAAACTTGTAGTTCGGTTACCTCTCAACTTATACCAGATAACCGAACTTTAGCCTGTTAACATTGTGTGTTTGATGTAATCCCATGTTCATCTTTATTTGATAAGACAATATTCTGTTTAGGTAATAATGTGGTTTTCATTCATTAGGAACAAAGGGAAAAAAATCTAATCCCCACGTAGACGAAGATTTGAGAACTCCAACACCTCGCGGTAGGATACATCTGGATTTCCGAAACCGTGGTACCAAAAATGCAAAACATGGAGGGGGATCATTACAGGAAGTCAATCAGGAGGTGATGGAGAATACAATTGATAATGTTATTGAAGAAGAGAATGATGATGAAGAAGAGCAAGGAAATGAAGACCAAGGAAATGAAGAGGTTGAACAACAAAGAGAACATGTTGAGAATGTAGAGGAAGAAGAACAAGGACAGGGAAAAGAAGGAGAAGGACAAGAGGAAGAGAAGGATGATGAAGAAGAGGGAGAGGAAGAAGAGGAGGGAGAGGATGAAGAGGAGGAAGAGGAAGAAGAGGAGGAAGAGCAAGAAGAGCAAGAAATTGTTCCTGTTAAAGAGAAAAAGAAGCCGAAGCCGCCTTGTGATAGATACTCACACATTCTCCCTGATAATTTGTGTTTGCCACCAGTGAACCCAACTTATGGTACTTCAAATGATGGAGGGGCCACCTTGTTTGGCTACAAACACTCATGGGCTGCGAAGATCTATGCGACAAAGGTATTCTTTAAGTTCATTTTTACCTAACAAAATGTTTTTTTTTTGGGACATGTTTTGTCAAGTATTAATAATGTTATGTTTTTTTCGTAGGATCATAATGATGCAGTACGTCTTATTCGGCGTCAAAAGGCGTCCAAATGGGATCTATCTTTGGAGTGTGACGATTTTCAATCAAAGGTGAAAGAGTGTGTTTTATGGAGAGCTATAGAGGATGCACATGCGGATTTTGACGTTGTTGTCGTATCCGCATTTCTCGAGAGGTACTATCCCGAGACATATACAATTCATCTTCCATTTGGCGAGATGGGAATTACTCCCTGATGTGAGTTTTAATTGTAGTAAAAATAGTGGTGAAAGGTTCGTTGCTCGAACTTGTGAAGGATTCTTTTAGACTCAAAATAACTAAAATAAAATTGTTTCAATAATAATAAGAAAGTACCGAGACTCTGGATTCCACCATTGACCAATTAATTGATAAACCCTAATCAATATTCATGCAATATTCTTCTTAAAGTGATTCTAATATTTGCCTCTAATAGATTTTTGAAGTAGAAGTTGTAATCACAAAGCATGAAACATCAAAAGTGTCAAAACCTAGCATGTTCCATCAAAACAATTCACAACTACTCAATAAAAATCAATTTTTCTTTTAAGTTCTATGCAAATAATCATGTAAAATAATTGCAATAAATAATTAAAATAGAATTATACCACTTTTCATGGAACAATGGCTTCCTCCGTCGCCTCGGCTAAGGGGTTTAGCTCCTCAT
>JAJJMB010011896.1:8612510-8756554 GCA_023531105.1 Papaver atlanticum
CATTATACACAATAGAGATGAAAATAGACACATAAATGAATCTATCACTCCCGACGATTGCTCGAGAATAACCGGCTTACCAGTTGAAGGTAAATGTCTTCGAGAAGGCTACAACCCCTCGATGCATTATGAAGCTCTTGAAGAATTGGCTCTAAAATGTCTAGGATGGGATGCAAGAAAGGCTCAATGTGAGTTTAGACGTTCTGTGAGGTCCCCTAAACGTGGCGATGAGTATAATCCAAGAGAAACAAATGGAGCCTTTAAGAAGAGGTTGAAGAAATTCAAGTTGGTAAAGTTGAAGGAAGCCTTTGGAGGGACAAGAAAGAAGGTGGAGAAAGGAAAGTTGGTGATGGACCAGGAGACCCTTAGGCATCATGTCACCGCTTATTGGTTATATCAGCTAGGAACCGTCATTTTCCCAGACACTTCTGGAAATAGGGTGGATGCACATTATCTATAGCTTTTGGAGAATATCGATGAGATTAACCAATACTCTTGGGCCACTGGGGTGCTTGCTTTTGTTCTAGGAGAGATGAGCAAAGGGTCGAGGATTGAGACAAATCAAATTGGAGGTTACTTAACTCTTATTCAGGTAACTTTCTACATTGTTAGTTATCAAATTATTCCCCAAAATTTTCTGCTTTCAAATAAATTTTCATGTATGTGGTTAATATTTTCGCATTTTCGCATAGGTTTGGATTTATGACCACTTCCCTTCATTGGGATTGTCTAGGGAAAAGACAGCTTATCCCTATGACGAACCTACAGCGGGAAAATGGTTGTTTTTGGACGCACAAAAGAAGTCTAAAGAAGAGCAGTTGACTTCGTTGAGGGAGAAATTGGATAAACTTACGGTGAACGATGTGGTATTTCACCCATACGCCGTACCCGATGATGTCCCTGTAGATGAAGAAGATATGAATGGTTTCTCTACCGTCTCGGCATACTATGGACCAATTTGGTATCCTAATGGCTACGCAATATATAATCCAAGGAGAATACTAAGACAACTTTGTTGTGTCCAAATGGATCCCGACGTGGAGAATGAAAATTTCAATTTGGTGGTTCAAGGAACAAAAAACACCGAGAAATATTTTGTTCCAAAACATGAACCAACTCATACGGTAGGACATTGGAATGCACTTCGTAACTACTACTTACCTTTAGGTGATTGTGTACCTTGTGGTGGAGATGTAAATGCATGTGATGAAGATTATACTGGGTTTTATCAAGAAATTAGTCATCCTTTTGTGATAAATAGAGAACAACAAGCTAAGACTGATAAGGAGAAGGGGAAGGCAAAGGAGAGGGAGGCTAAGAGAGGTCAGAAGGAGATGCCTATTTGTGGAGAAGAAGCAAAAATGTTATGGGATAATGTGGTAAGAAAATGTCTTCTCTTATACTTGTTGTTTGAAAGTATTGAAAATATATTTACTTATGCTTAAAATTGGAATCAGGTGAAGAAGGGTACGAAATTATTGAAGAAATTGATGGCTAAAATCCGCAGTGGAGAGCCGATGTCGACTAAGGAACAAACCTACTACTACGGCGAGTGGGAGGGTCTTATAACTAAAAGAATGATGGAGCCAAGTAGGTCTAAGCAATTGAAGAGGGGTCGACAACAAGGAGAATGTTCAAGTCGCGCCATGGAGGAAACCGGACGAGTAGATGAAACCCCAAGTGATGAGGAAGTTCAACCTAAAACTCGTGGTAAACAAGGAAGTGGTAAAAGGGTTCGTCGTGGTGGTCGTTAGTGATTTCGTATGGTTTTAGTTTCAAAAAACTTATTAGTTATGGATTTCGTAGTTTGGTATGTATAACAACTTTTATATTTGTTTTAGAACCTTGTTTTTATATGGAATAAATTTTGAATACAGGATTTTTTTCGGCAACCTGAAATTTAAACACAGGAGAGTTCGGTAACCTGTAACTAATTAATGGTTGCCGAAGACAGAGTTCGGTTACCTCGCAACATTTAAACTGGTTGCCGAAAACTCCCCTGAGGCTTCAACTTAAAAGTTCGGTTTTCTAAATTTCTAGCTTGTAACCGAACTTAATTTTCGGCGAACAGCTAAATACTACAAGGTTGCCGAAGACAGAGTTCGGTTACCTCGCAACATTTAAACTGGTTGCCGAAAACTCCCCTGAGGCTTCAGGTTAAAAGTTCGGTTTTCTAAATTTCTAGCTTGTAACCGAACTATAAAGTTCGGTTAGGCAAGTATTATATCAATGGTAGCCGAAACTTTCTCTGAAGACTCCTATTCATGAGTTCGGCAAACTGTATTTTTTCACCAGGTAACCGAACTTTAGTTCGGTTACCTGCACAAAAATACAGGTTGCCGAACTATTATCTGTCAACTCAATAGAATACTAGCATTATCTCGATAATGAATACCACACTTCAAAAAACATAGTATTACATTGATAAGCATACTTAGTTACATTGCATGTGTCATTTAATCATCATCAAGTGAAATTCGACCTTCATGTACAATTTCGTCAGATTTCGACAAAGCTTTCCACATCTCCATGTTATGCTCATACATAATACACCAACCCAACATTATATTGTAGTTAAAGGCAGGCCAAAAAGAGTTTCCGGATATTGGAGGCAGTGGACAATCGGGTTTTAAACGAAGGCCTATAAAGTGGTTGTTGTTAATCAATGCCATCACACATCTCCTTCGTTTGAGTTGCTCGACACATACGGTTGTTTTCGGGGTGAAGGTGAAACTAGCATACTTTGAGAAATAATGAACCACACAATTAAAAGCCTCGGCGATTAAGTGTCCACATATCGGTATGCTCATCCAATAATCCCTTGTGATCGGATGGCCCCCATGAAGACGACGTTGATACTTAACAAATTGCTTATTGAGACTACCCACCCCATCGCACAACATTGTCTTGTAAAATGCAGGATTCTCCTTTAGTTTGGACAACAACCTTTGCCTTATATGAGTGATTGCACATCCATTATTTAGCTTTGCACCTCCGATGAAAGGCCCAAGTTGCTGATTGACAACATGAAAACCACAATTACCATCCGGAGGAACGTCTTCGGTGGATATAACGTATTCTCGAATGTATAGAGGTAGATCATTCAAATAGTATTTATTTGGAGCATCAAGCTTCACGTCTAGGGAAGATGGTTGAATAGGGCAAATTGGAGACTTAAGCTTCACGTCGCCGGAAGATGGTTGGCTTGGTTGAGATGGACACATCGTACCTTTTTTCTTCAAATCTCGCTCACTTGTTTCGCCTTTCTCCTCAATACTCCTACCCCTTTTCTTGGTTTGCTCCAAGTACATTTCCGCGGTATACTCATGGGCCGATGGATCTCTAGTAAATGGGGTTTGCTCACTTTTCTTCTTACGTAACACCTTTGCATATTCTCTTAGTTGTTTTTTAGTTTCTTTTTTGCTTGGCCTACCTTTGCGTTTGCCTTTTGACGGTTCATAAACATTCTCCGAAGTTTGTGGATATATGATTTTCCTCATGTCATCCCAAAATATTTGTTTTTAGAGCTTGTTCATGCCATGATACATCTCTAGTACGGTTCTACCCATGTCGTTATCACCAAACTCCTCTCCGGCTTCTTCTCCCTTTGGAGGAGGGATGAAACTTAGATGCTTCCAATATGGATCAATGTCGCTTAAAGGGATTACGCCATGCTCGTAGTTGATTATCATATGGCGACAAGGGAGTCCCATAGACTTCATCATGTTACATACACACACCTCATCCCTCTTGGTTTCCCACTTATCAATAAACTCGACTTCTATGATCAACAACTTCATACATTGTCGAGATACGTTGTAATGGATTCCCTTGAACAATGGGTGGTCGGCGTATTTTCCGGTCATTTTGAATATACGGCTTTTTTGGAATTTCTCTTTAATTCTATCAATGTCGCGCTTGAAGTAATTATCCATAGCATTCCACACGGTTACGAAATTATCAACACATCCAAAGAGATTCTTCTTCAACCGATGGTGAGCCGACTCTACTAAACTTGTCGCTTGATTTCCCAAGTGTTTATATTGGTTGGTATAGGCATTAACGAACCTCTCTTTGTGTGGTTCCAACCATTGGCGAAGAACATACGATACAACACCGGGATAATCGGGAGTATCCCAATGGCCGATAAACTCCGCAAGATTTAGATGATACTCTTCCTCGGTAAGAGACCAACACAATGATTCCCATTCACTGTTGAAAGCAACCCACTTAGCGTAATTTAGAGCGTATTGTTTTTCAACTTCCTCTTTTGCATCCGCTCGTTCATGTTCCGGTAGCATCTTAATCTCTTCATATCCTTTTTTCTTGGGTGGACAAATTATTGGCTTGCACCTATTGATCAAATTACACCATATATGGAATGTACAAAGCATATTGTGTGCTAATGGAAACACTACCTCTATTGCATTCATCAATGCGACTTCATTGTCAGTCACTATAACCCCGGGAATATCATCACCTCGGAAGATTGCCTTAACTTGTTGTAGTGCCCAAATGTAACTAGGTTCTTGCTCGTCTCTTAAAAAACAAAACGCCACGGTAAACGCTGACTGCGTCGAAGTACGCCCAACAATATTCAACAATGGCATCTCGTACTTGTTCGTCTTATAAGTACAATCCATTATGAGAACTTCATGAAAGCATTGAGCCAATTGAACACTCGTTGGATGCGCAATGAAGAGTTGTGTTATCTCTCCGTCCGAATCCACATCCTTTTGAACCGCGTAGTCTTTCTCTTTGGCAAAAAAAAACAATTGTTGCATCACTTGTCTATCTCTCCATTCATTCTTTCTAATTGTCACTATTGCATTATAAATGGTGGACAAAGATGAGTGGTTATCCTTGTTATCCTCCTTTAGTATTTGGAGCATTTGAATCGGTAAAAGATCCATTTTCCTCATTTTAGCTACCTTGTCCATCTCTTCAGGAGTTAGCTTGGCCGCCATGAAATGTCCTTCAAGATGCTCCGGACGAGGGTGGTTATGACAACCTTCCATAACCTTGTAGAGAACCCATCCACCCAATTCTTTGTTGTAATTAAATGCAAGCTTGAATGGGCATTTAATCTTCTTTGAGAAAATTTTGTTCTTCCTATTTGTCTTTCCTTTATAAACATAACCCTTCCTCTTGTGGCTTTTATCGGGATCACCGCTTCTCTCACAAACCATTTCAAAGCGGGTTTTGGTCTCTCTCCCATTCAATACTAATACGCACATGTCTTTTAGTGCATGTTGTGTAGCCCAACTCTTTGCCTCTAAAGGACTTTTGAATACCAAGTCATTCATGTAGTGATGGGACGTGTCATCGTACAAAATATCAACAGGGGTAGGTTGATTTTCCATTGGTTCAATTGGATCAGATGCAACCTACGAGTAATAGCACAACGTCAATACCAACTAAAAATAAGAAATACTTATATTTTCGGCAATGTAAACATAATATGCGATCCTGCCGAACAAAAAGTTCGGTTATGAAAAAACATTTGCGATCTTGCCGAACTTGTTCTTTGGATATTTCAAAACTATAGTTCGGCAACATAATTAATACAATCGACTAAACCGAACTATAGAGTTCGGTTATCTAATCAATGAAGGTGATTTGCGAGTTTGCCGAACATATAGTTCGGTAATAGAGGGACTAAACTCGACTCAACCGAACCATTAACTGTATTCTCTATAAAATTAGTTCGGCAACGTTTTCTGGAAAAAGATAACCGAACTCTCAAAAAACTCCATTAAAACAGAGTTCGGTTACCTGCGTATGCTGAAATGAGTAACCGAACTGCACATACAGGAGAGTTCGGCTAACTTTTTGGTAGAATTGCTAACCGAACTACTATCACCTAGCCGAAATTTCTTCCTGAAATTTTTGATTTGGCCTATTTTTTCCACAATTCAAGCTACATTAACTAATTTTGAGACATACCTGAGTAACCATAACTTCATATTCTGGTTGTGGCTGATAAAATTCATCATTTGGGTCGTTAGCTTTAGTTTGGAGAAAAAAGCATTCATCCTCTAAGAAATAACTCATACCCGGATCGTTAGAAGTGTTGACAAATAGTTTAGGAGATGAAGGAGGTTCTGATTCTGAGGAGGAGGTATCATCACATGAATCACTCATATCATATTTACTAAACTCAAAATAAAAAATTTTGGGTTCTTCTTCCCTATTTTTCTTCATCTTTTCTTCTTCTTCTTCTCCTTCTTCTTCATCTCATTCTAACAAAACTATCCTATTAATAACTCACTAATCACTAATTAATCATTACACTTACACTAACTAATCTAACTAATTTAATTACCAAGGGTAAATTTGGTATTAAAAAAAATATTAGATAAGGGGTGACCCAAAAATACTTCAAATATCCACCTCAAAACTTTAAGAGTAGTCCCCCACTGTTTTGGGCTAGTCCCCAAAACAACGTTCTTTTTTTAAACCAATTCAAAAGCCCAAACAAATATCCCAACTACCCAAAACCCATTACCATTATCAAACTCTCCAAACGCACCATCTTCACCTGCTAGTGTCCAACCCCTCGCCATGTCTATCCTGGCATGGAACTGCCAAGGCATTAACCAACCGACAGCAACGCAACACTTGTGAGGACTAATTTCAATGTATAAACCCATCATTTTATTCATATCCGAAACTTTAGCCAACGACAACCAAATCTTGCGCATCACTCAAACACTACAATTCCAGAATCATTGCTCCGTCCCTAAAATTGGTAGAAAAGGCTGACTCTGCCTCATGTGGAATAATGATGTAAATCTACGAATCCTCCAAAAGTCCCAAAGCTATATTCATGTCATCATCACCCCCCTGCCCCAGGCCATCCTTGGATATGCACCGGTATATATGGACCACCACAACCACTCGCCAGGAAAGATTTTTGGCAAGACTTCCCAACTCTATTCCCCAACACTACCACTCCATGGCATAATTGGAGATTTCAATGAAGTCATGGATCAATCGGAAAAGAAGGGCGGCAGAAAAATCACTTATTCTCAGACTCAGCCTTTCCTAAATCTAATCGACCAGATAGGTTTTTTAGACTTAGGATTCCGAGAAGACTCTGACACCTGGACAAACAACCAGCTAGGCAAGGACAATATCCTGGAGAGCCTCGATAGAGCTATATCCAATCAACATTGGAGAACTGCCAACCCACATGCATCAATCACACATCTACCACGAATTTCTTCAGATCATGCACCGATTCTGCTACAAACAAAATCTTTGGACTGGCAAGGAAACAAGAACTACAAATTTGAGCATTTGTGGTTATCTCACCCTCAATTACATCAAGTGGTAAACTCACCTTGGGACAGATTACATGATTCAGACCCTCACTTAAATCTCCAACTGAAGTTAATCTCAACCAGTGAATCCCTGATGGAGTCGAGTAAAATTAACTTCGGCCATCTACCTGAAAAGACGAGGGTACCCAAATATACCTCAATCTAAAACTTTTCCACCTATAAGTCCTCTTACCGAAAGTGATTGTCTATGGACTGAGTCGAGACAATACAACGAATCGGTATTCACACTTTGTGTGATCGTCTATAGATACGAGATCGATACAATACAACAATCAAAGTGTGATTACTTGATAATAGGTTCAGACTTAACCAAACTCTATAGGATCACTATCAAGTAATACGGAGTTAACGTCTGTGTAATTTACTTTAAATTATAATAACAACAATTATAATTACGGAAAACAAAAGTAAATGACACAACAAGATTTTGTTAACGAGGAAACCGAAAATGCAGAAAAACTCCGGGACCTAGTCCAGAATTAAATACTCTCAGAATTAAGCCGCTATAAAAAATCACACCAACTTCGTATAGTTGAGACCAAGCAACTAAACCTATAGTTCACCTAGTTTCTTCAGTATCCCTGCGCTTCCGACATTCAATAAGTGCACGCACTGGAACAATTCCTTTGGTTCGTATTCCAAACAATAAAGGAACAACAAATTTGTTCGGTAACAACTGATAGACGCATTTATATGTCTATTTTCATCTATATTGTGTATATTGTTAGTACCCATTTTGTACTTATTTTGGTATTTTATCTCTTTGTAGGTGTTTTTGGAGAAATAAGCTTTTACGGCGAAATTGGCTCGAAAAGTTGATAAATGCAACCCAAGGGACAAGTGTTATGCGGACTCCAGCAACGGATAAGGGGTGACCACTGGATAAGGGGTAATCTTTCCCATTCACGTTCAAATTCTGTTTTTGGCGGGAAACCAAAACCAAAACAGAAAACATGTTTCTGGCAGTTTTGGTGGTAGTGATTTGGAGGAGTTTGAGGTCGAATAAACCTCTAATTTTCATAGGATAGACTACTTATGGGTCTAGGAATCTAATATGGGTGTTGAAATCAATTAAACTGGGCTCAATTGACGGATTTTTATCTCAACAGCAAAATATGGAAAGTCACGTGTGTGACCTGTTTTAGGAAATTTTAGAGAGATTAAAGTGCTATAAACCTTCCCAAAGATTGGTATCTATCTAAGGAAGAGTTTAAAATCAAAAGGAAAGCTCAGAAACGCATATAAATTCTAAAACAAGAAATTGCCGCAACTTTGCCGTGAAGAGAAAGGAAGAGATTTTGGAGAGATTTAATCGCTCTTTTTGATATAAATAGATTTGTTGGGTCATATAGAAGGGGTGTCGAGAGTTTGGGGGGGTTAGAAGGCTTGAGGAGGCGAGAATCAGAGATTTACAGGCGCCCGCTGCTGTTGCTGTTTCTGCTGATGCAGAACTGAAGAACACGAAGAACATAAGACACACGCGAAACAGTCGCAGACAAGTATCGTTCTTCAACAGCAGACCACATTTATCGTTTATAAACAGCACTTCATTGTAACGGTGATTTCTGTAACGCCAGAAAAGCGTTGCAGATTCGCTGTATTATTATTTTCCTTCAATAAAAACACCTTTTGAGCCATGTTTCTATCTTTTGAGCATGTTTTCACCATGAGGAGCTAAACCCCAACACTGGGATGACGGAGGAAGCCCTATTTCATGCATGTGGTAATTCTAATAATTCTTTTATGACTATTTGCATTGATTTTTAATTGATTTATGATTTTTATTGAATGGGTGTGATATTGTTTGATGATGTATGCTTGGTCAATGTATTTTTGATACATCATGCTTTTGATTTACAGTCATTGCTTTTCAAAAATCTACTTTTGGCAAAGAATAAGAGTCCATATTTTTAATATTTGAGCTATAATTGATTGGAACTATTATTTGAATCACATGAATGGAATTTGGTGGAATCCTGAGTCTCAGTGCTTTTTATAATCTTGACCAAAACATTATTTTGATTTTTATAGTTTTCTTAATTAAGTCTAAAAATTATTCTTCACAAGTCCGAGTTGAACGAATCTTATTACCACTTTTTCTACAACAATAAAAATCACATCAACAACTCTATTCAATCTCAGTGATATGAGTTAGACAAAGGCTCTTCTATTTGATCCAATAAACTCCTTTGTCGGGTTTAGATCTATTTAAATAACAACTACCAAAGTAATTATATTTAGATTTTGCAATCAATAATAGGATCTACCAAGATACTAAATACTAATACCGATCTACGCAACTAATCAATCAAATCTATCAAAGATAAACCGATTATAGTTGGATCCCAGCCGATCAAGTTTTGTGCACACCAAAGATTATGAAACCAATAAGAAATCTTCTTTGTCTTCAAATCTTCTTAAATCTTCAATAAACACCTGCACACCACAACTTGAATCTCTTGTGATCAATCACGCAAAGAACGGAGTCTGTTAACAATGGATTATCACAAGACGTCTTTAGATCTATAAACAGTTCTAAAGATCCCGTCAACACTTTGATCTAGTTTGAGTGAATCTTATATTAGAAGAGAAGATTCTCAAGAATAAACAAACTAGGTGCAATCAAAGTTCAACAACCGTTAGTCAATCAAATCAAATCGAAAACTAATAATACTGCAATTATCTAGTTTCCCACCAACGGTACTCGTAGAGCTTCTTGATCCCACAGAAGTCTTTAAACGAGCGGTTGTAAGAGATTTCGCCTAATTAGGGTACTTTCCTCTCCGAATAGACGGCTCCACCAGTAACAACACAAAAAGGTAGTTTTGCTGGCTCTTAGGATAGTTTTCTAGAAATGCAAACTTGGGTATTTATAGACCAAGGAAGTTTGGACACCAAGGAATTTCCAAAACCGAAATATTCTTAAGATATGCAATATATTTCCAAATCGGTTTTCATAATTCCTAGAAATGCTCTGTCCAAAAATAACCAAAATCCTACTAGAAAATCTCTAATTAGTAAATGCACATTACCAATTTTTATTTTCCAGAGATATGCATTTTAATTACTGGTAATTAAAAGCATATAAAATTAACAACCTTAATTAAAAGATTCTCAACTTATTTCGGTCCGGGATCTCCTTGTGTTATTAAGGAATATCTTTGAACAATAAAAGATAATATTTACTGAACATGTTCAAAGTATGTCGACATCTTATTTCTTTGTAAATCCTTTTTCATATTTACAATCTTGGAACCGATTATACCACACTTCCAAACAAGTTTAGAACTGGTTCATCTGATTTCCAAGAACTACGTGATTGATCAAATATCAACACACTAATCATGGGTTTACGGTTCTACCAAACACAAGGATCGGTTCTACCTTAATATGGTTACTGGGACCGGTTACATCAGTTACCTGGATCGGTTACATCAATTACATGGACCTTTTACCATATTCTCATGGTATTACTTGTGATCGGTCACACCAGTTACCAGGATCGGTTACACCAATTACCAGGACCGGTTACACCAATTACAAGGATCGATTACACATTCTTTTGTGATCGGTCACACCAATTACTAGGATCGATTACACCAATTACTATGATCTGTCACACGAATTACAAATATCGATCATACCATCTTAGGTGATTACTTAGGATCGGTTACACTAATAAAAGTCATACCAATACATAAGTCAGGCATCGTGACTAGTTTTACCAAGATACATAACAAGTTATGATCGGTTCTACTAACTCACACACATTGGTAATCCAAAGATATGCAATGAATAACAATACCAATAATCCTAGTGATTTCCCTTTTGATTCATAAAACAAGTTCATGAATGTACTTCCTTTAAAAAAATATAAATATTGTTTCCTAGGACGAAGTCTTCACCCATAACCATACACATAATCACAATAGCATTCATACGATTATGTTGATGTCTTATATACGAAGTTCAAAAGATAAGCATTATACTTCGTATTCTAATTCCTTAACACTATGTCTACTAGAGTATAATCATTCACAGCTTCGCAATTATGTTTTCAATATAGCACGACTTGAAAGATACGTTGGGAATGAAACAGTTCAAGTCAAAATATTACTAACCTCAAGAGGAAGGATGATGTCGTCGATGAAGCTTGTTACTTCTTCACATTCTTCAAGTCTTCGAGTAATACTTGTATGTCTCATTATCCTAATCTTTCTAGCCTAACCTATACGAAGTTGTCTCTAGTACATAATCAAGCGACTCTTTAATTGAGTTTTGATTCACTAAAATATGATAACCAAACTTGACATACCAACGCTTGGTGGGTTTAACCGAGCTATTCTCTAACAATCTCCCTCTTTGTCAATTTTAGTGACAAAACTCTTACAATCATATGGATAAACATATTACAAAAATTCATTATACATACGCTTGATTCCAAGTTTCAAAGACTCAATACCATGCATATATTCAATCCATAAATTCCGTTGTTGACATTAAATAACAAAGTTAATACTCCCCCTAAAGGTAAGATAGGTAGATTTTCAATCTGCACATCTTTGTTATTTCTCTTTTGTAGTCCAAATAACTACAATCATCATATGATATGTTTTCCCCCCCTTAGTCAATGATTTACTCTTTCGTTAGATATAATGTTTAAGCACAATTGTCCTTTCCTTACTCCATATATTTCTCCCCATTTTTGTCACAAAATGACAAAGGTACGAGCAAATACCAAAACCGAAAGGATCTTACAATCTAAAAGAATTGTACAACCTATAAGAGTTAAGCACGAAGGTTTTACATACCACTTTAGATAACCAATATAAAAACCGAAACTACAAGTAATTTGGTTTTAATATGTTATCAAGGAAACAATTTCCCGAAGCAATTTTCCCTAATAGTTTAACAAATTGACTAAGAAACTTAGTTCTCTTGCTAAACCAATTGCACAATACAATCTCTTAATTCGGTAAGACCAAAATAAAGATCAGAATTAACTTTATTTTTCTCATCAGACACTAATTATTCAGACAATAACTTAGACCTTTCACTCTAGACAAGACAAATACTAGGTTAGTTAACTAATATTTCTTGTCAAGGCATTCGATTAGACTTGAATAATCGAATCCTTTACTTTTGATAAGTCTAACTAAGATCAGAATTAACTTAGTTTCTCTTATCCGGAATCGAATTGGTTTGTTAAGCCATAAATAATTCATACAAACCAAATAAATCAACTTGCACAATTATTTTTCTTATCCGGAAGCAATTGAAATAAACATAGACATTAAAGCACCGCAATTGCACTGAAATTTCGTTAAGCCTAAACAATTGATATCAAACAATAAAGAAAAATAACAATAGTTTTTCTCAACCGGAAACAATTGAATCACACACATGCATCCATACACACATAATGGAATAAACATCAATTGTACTGAAATTTTGTTAAGCAAAAGCAAAATATATGAAATAAAATTAGGCTTTTCTTAAACAGGAAAACAATTAACTAACAACTTCGTTACCTCAAGTTCCGCATCCTCTTCTCCTCTTCTTCGCATCTTTCTGGGGAGGAATATCGTTGTGTTGTCATCCTCTCGCAAGAACAAAAGAACAACAACAAAAGCAACCTTTACCAGAGAAAGGTTGAATCGGTTTTAACTGATGCATAACAAAAGTTGAAAACCCCAAAACACATATGCTTTTATGTTAAACACAAATCGATTCAACGTATTGTGACCTTTCACATATGAGTTTCAATCGGAACACCTTATGATCCTTTGATAAATCCTACCAACATGGGATATAACTTAATCCCGCTAAATCAAAAAGCCACACAAACCATAAGGGTTCACACATCATATGAGATCGAATAATAAGGTTTAAGAAAACCGAAATCAAACATCCCATAACACATAGCAATAAAATAAAGCATTCAAGCACAGGCTATGTAATCGAAAAAATATCACAAGAAAAATTATAAAATAATAATTTTATTCATAACTAATAGATATTTCTATTCAGCAATAGACCTTACACAATAATTGAAGGAAAACAAAAACTGATGTCTATTTTGTTTGGATTAAGTATTACAGCATATAACTTAATCTCTAGAAGTGCTCTTATTATTCACTGAAGATTCTTCAGAGCACTGATTCTTGAGTCTTCTCTTTTCTTTCAGGAGATTGAGTCTTTGATTCAAAAGATTCACTTCCATAATCAACTTCAAGAGTTTTGACTCAAGCCACTTCTCATTCTTTTTAGAAGCTTCCAATTGTTCTCGAGCAATCTCAAAATCTCTCATTAAATAGAACATGAGATCAAGTGATATGTGATTCTTCTGATGCTCCCTTGAGTAGTAGCACTTAATCTAAGTGGGAGGACATGTTTCAAGCTTATGTAATTGTGAATTGATATCAATAGTATCTTCACCCATCTTTAACCATAGACAAACACAAGAAAGTAAGAATCGGTTCTTAAGATGTTTCACATATATATCAAATCGAACTTGGTTTCCAAGTTTTGAGACACCTAATCAAGGTATTTTATTTGATAAAAATCGTGAACATATATACTTTCGGAAATAACAGAGAAGGTTTTCCGAAACAATATGATTAAGAGGGTCCAAAAATATTGTACCCAATTTTTGTCATGAACTTTCCTAAGATCAAAAGTATTCTTCTAAAAATAGAAAAAAATATTCCAAAATTAGAAAAATACTTTAGATGTTCATTATACAGAGTACAGAAATATACTTTTCTCATATTCCAATGCTCTTTTAAGATTTTTCCATTTATTTAAATTGAGCACTAGATGGGAAAATCCGATCAACAAACTTAATTGTTGAAGTGAGCACTTGATTGCTCGTCCTCGTGTTTGGAACATGATCTATCATGATGTTTTTAAACATCTTTCTTTCTGAAGCTATTCCAAGAATAGTCTTTTTCCCTTAAGTCACAACTTGAGTGATCTGATGTAACAAAAGGATCATAAGTGTGGCAAGAATTCTTTTGAGACATGAATTGAGTAGAGCTCTTATATCGTCCCAAAAAATTCTTAAAATATGACATCATCTTTTGATGAGATTGTTTCCTTGATTCTGATTTAGACAGTTGATCAACAGCAAAACAGCATGATTTGAAATCATTTGTTTGAGTGCATTCCTGCTGAACATTGTCATAGTCAGTAGGATAATCCTTGTCAAATATTGTGTTTGACCAGATATCAGCTGTCGGATTATTCCTTGAAACACATCTCTCTTGATTCTTGCAAGTGATTAGACTATTGGAATCAGGATGTCGTTTATTAGCTAAGAGATTCTGGGAATTACACATCCTTTTCTTAACTAATAGATTTTTTCGAATTTGATCATGGTTAAATTCTTCATATTCAGTTTCAAGAGAAAATGAAGTGAAATTTTTATCTTGATATAGACTAGATGTGATAATCATCATATCATGAGGTTCATGAACTTCAAGAATTTCTTGAGAGACAGCCTCTTCATGTAACCTGGTTTTTATTAGAGATTCTCTGATGATTCCCTCGACAGATGGATAATAAATATTATCCTTTAGATTATATTTTTCAGCAAGCTTTATGAAAAATTTAATCTCATCATTGTCATCTGAATCTGACCTGTCTGACCCAAGTATTTGTTTTCTTATTAATCCGACAATATTTCCTGAGTTGTGTCCAATCAAAGAACTAACAGAGCTGGGCTGTTTACCAGGTTTTGAAAACAAATAGTCTTTCTGAAGTATATCATCTTCTTGCTCTACGTTAACTGAATCACCCATTAGATTCAATTCTTATAGGTTGGATCGCACCAAACACAAATTGTTAGATCTTTTCGTGTTTGCCTGCTCTGATTCCAATTGAAAAGACGAGGGTACCCAAATATACCTCAATCTAAAACTTTTCCACCTATAAGTCCTCTTACCGAAAGTGATTGTCTATGGACTGAGTCGAGACATTACAACGAATCGGTATTCACACTTTGTGTGATCGTCTATAGATACGAGATCGAGACAATACAACAATCAAAGTGTGATTACTTGATAATAGGTTCGGACTTAACCAAACTCTATAGGATCACTATCAAGTAATACGGAGTTAACGTCTGTGTAATTTACTTTAAATTATAATAACAACAATTATAATTACGGAAAACAAAAGTAAATGACACAACAAGATTTTGTTAACGAGGAAACCGAAAATGCAGAAAAACCCCGGGACCTAGTCCAGAATTAAATACTCTCAGAATTAAGCCGCTATAAAAAATCACACCAACTTCGTATAGTTGAGACCAAGCAACTAAACCTATGGTTCACCTAGTTTCTTCAGTATCCCTGCGCTTCTGACATTCAATAAGTGCACGCACTGGAACAATTCCTTTGGTTCGTATTCCAAACAGTAAAGGAACAACAAATCTGTTCGGTAACAACTCTATTCAATCTCACTGATATGAGGTAGACAAAGGCTCTTCTGTTTAATCCAATAAACTCCTTTGTCGGGTTTAGATCTATCTAAATAACAACTACCAAAGTAATTGTGTTTAGATTTTGCAATCAATAATATGATCTACCAAGATACTAAATACTAATACCGATCTACGCAACTAATCAATCAAATCCATCAAAGATAAACCGATTATAGTTGGATCCCAGCCGATCAAGTTTTGTGCACACCAAAGATTATGACACCAAAGCGACTCTTTAATTGAGTTTTGATTCACTAAAATATGATAACCAAACTTGACATACCAACTCTTGGTGGGTTCAACTGATCTATGCTCTAACACTACCTACTCTTATCAAGAAATCAACGGCCAAAATCAAGCAGGCACAACATCAATGTGCTACGCAAACATGACCAGCTCTAGACCATTGGCTTCTTGTGGAAAAGCACCTTTGTATAAATCATCGCACCCTCCTAGACTGCCACGCAACCTACTAGAAACAAAGATCCGGAATACAATAGATACAAATGGGAGATCGCAACACAACTTTCTTTCACACCAAAGTAACAATTCATCGAAGCTGTAACAACATTCAACAACTCCAGGACCAACAAAATAATTGGATACATGATAAAAAATGATATCATCAATCTTATGCTTGATCATTTCACAGATCAATATAAGGCACCAAGTACGACGATCGATGAAAAGTTGTTTGAAGACATCACCCCAAGGCTAACTCCCCAACAATGGTCTCTCCTTACAATGGAGGTAACCCCAAGGAGATCAAGCAGGCACTTTTTTTCCATTGGCTCAGAGCGCGCCCCAGGACCTGACGGCTATACTAGCAAGTTTTTCAAAGTCTTCTGGGAAACAACCCGGCCACAACTTATTGATACGGTGCGCAGCTTTTTCAACTCCCTTAATATCCACCCACTCATGAACCACACTAACCTCACCCTAATCCAAAAAGTGGAACACCCTTCTACACCATCGCAATATATACCAATTGAATGTATGAACAGCTGTCAGTGGTGATGGATTTCGTCTGGGGTTTCAAGAGGCAAACAGCACGCTTATCGGCTACAAGCTAATTAATGGTTGCGAGATGCCTGCAAAGTGGAGAAAGTATGTTGTGACGGGCTGGTGCTCGATGGTTGTGATGGCTGAAATAACTGAAGGCAGTGGAGTATTCTCTCGTACCTACAATGAGGTTTGACAAAAGCTGGTGTTGGTAACGATGGCTGTATGAGAAGAAGTTGCTGAATTAAAGTGTCTGCGTCATCAGGTCTTCTTGGTGTTTGAATGCAAGCTTCCCTGTTTCGACTGAGAATTAAATTGGCTGCAGCTCGTGGGGACTAAACTGCGAATTAGAGATCAACAGAAGCAGCTCGTTGCTCAGACAACAACAGCAACGATGGAGATGCAGCGAATTCAGGCTACAAGAAGTAACACTGTTGCTGGAGCAATTGGTCCGGAAGTTGGCAGTGAAGAAGTGCGCTAGTGGAGATGGATAATGGTTGAGCTATTACGAACAAAGGAAGATGGGTTTGTGATGTATTGTGGCTATGAGATGTTACTGCATGTTCCCGAGAATGATGAGGAGTGTAATTTGGACAATAGAAGTGACCTGATTGCAGCCGGTGGTTAGGTAACGGACAGACACAAACTGGTTCTGGAGTTGGACTTGGAAGGAGTTGGGTAATTGGGACCGGGCCTTATTTTGCTAGGTCTAAATTAGACTCGCAACACAATATAATTGAACGAAGACAGAAAAGAAAGGGAGGGGAGATCGTCCAGAGAGCCGTGAACTGAGAAGAGGCCGCCTGGAGTTGGAGGCTGCGGCTACACAACAGTTTTGAGAAATAGGGTTTGAAGTTGATTTCTTCTTTCAATTCAGTTTTGATTATCATTTCGATTGATTTTCTTTGATATTTTATGGCTTTTGAGAAAGCCATGTCTTGCTAGACTTCTTTGTAACTAGAGTTTTTATGGTTGAAACCACTTGGGGTATTTGGCTACTTTAAATTGAAATATGAAGCAATAGGCCATTATGATTTGAATAGATTGATTCTCGAATATTGTTTATTGATTGATTGCAAAATAAGTTGTTGCATTGCCGGTTCTAGAAACCTATGCGCGTAATTGATAGTCTTACAAATATTTTTGGTCTCATTATTTGATAGTCCATGCTTGGGTTTAAATTCTTGCTGGGTTATACTTAGAATAGTAAAAATATATTTGTGAACTAATATTTGGTTTCGTACAATTTTCTCGCTGATGCAATTTGATAGTGCATGCTTGAGTTTATTCTTTTGATGTGCTATGCTTAGGGTATACCAGTGATATTTGCGACTCTAATAAATATAATAGGTGATGCCAATAGAACGGACGATAAACATATATTCAGAATTATGTTTCATTTCACTAATTAAATAGAAGTAGTGGTGGATATCATAAAACCCTGGTTACCGACTCTCACATCTTGGTTACATCTTTTAATATTTTGTTTGTCTAGTTTCGTAATCTGATTTACCAATTCTTAAACTTCTGAAATATTGAATTTGTTTGGTTAATTTTTGGTATTAGCTAGCATTAGTATTTTCACACTCCTCGTGGGAACGACCTGTACTTGCCATTGTCTACGAGCTAGACGCTGTGCACTTGCAGTATTTTATTGTAGGTTTTCCGAGCTTACCACAGATCCTGCTACATTGTTTGATCGCTACAGATTCGTGGAACCTCCTACTCCCCCGAATGTCCACTCCACAACACACCCTTCAAGGCGTACCCTCATTCGTAAACCGTCAAACAACTATTGCCCGGCTCATTCAAACAAAAACTCGAAATGAATCTACTACAACATTCTGTTTTCTTTTCTGGTCCCTTTGGTTAGCCAGAAATGATGTAGTATACAACTAAAAGCAAACAACCCCAACAACCATAATGCAAATGGTTATCAAACTTCAACAGGAATATACATGGGCACAACACAACCTCCCACCTGTGCTACCTGGTATGGAATTACCTACAAACCCTATGCACATGATCTCACACTCAACCACAATTTTAGTGGGATGGAGAAAACCTCACGCAGACTGGATCAAATCAACACGGATGGGGCGGCTAGAGGTCATCCAGGTCTTGCAGGAGCGGGTATCATCTGCAGAAACAATGAAGCTATCACAATTCTAGCAATTGCACAACCTTTAGGGATAACAACCGCCCTCGCCGCCGAAACTTGGGCCATGCTTATCGCGACAAGAACGGCCGCAGATCGCGAATGGCAAATGGTACAACTCGAAACGGATTCGGAAAACCTCCTGTGATTTTTAAACTCAACAACCGAACCACCTTGGTACTTAATCAATATGATAGCGGAATTCAAATCTAGAATGGCCCAAATTCCATACTGCACCGTAAAACACAATTACATGGAAGGGAATCAGATGGCAGACGGACTAGCAAACAAAGCGGCGGACGACAACGCATTAGCAAACCTATGGACAACCATCTGGGACCATATAACACCACCTTGTATTAGTCCTATTGTAATGGCAGATTCTATAGGTACAACGTACCCTCGTGTAATTGCGTCCTAATCTTAATAAATCTTATGCTTCAAAAAAAAATGTTACGTATAATAATTTGTGAGCAATCCTTATACAAGTAAGTCCACATAACTTACATAGAATCTCCATACAAATTTTATTTTTAATAGAATACTAACCAACTATTTGAGGACCCAACAAGAAAATACCCGCATGAAAGCCCCAAACACAATGGAAATCCTAACCTACAGAGCTACAAGTTTTTCATCACCTAAACTCTAGATCTGTCACCTCTTTTAAAAGCCCTCCACCAGCGCAGAATCCATAATAGGAAGTACATCTTCCCAACCACAACCATTATGAAATCGTCGTCACTTTTTCTCCATATAAAAAAATAGGTTTAGATTATGAAATTAGCAATTTCGAAATATTGTTGATTGAAGACAGATGAATAAATAATTAGAATTGAAAAAACAAGAACAGTATCATCATCACTTTGACAAAAAAAAAATGACCATATCCAATCCCATGATAAACTCTTCTCTGTAAAAGAAGAGGAACCCCGGAAATGTTATTATAAAAGGCTTCAGAATAATAGACCGTCGTCACCCCGTCACCCATTGTTGTTGAAGATTTGAAACTGATCTAATCTTGACCTTGAATGAAGTAGCAACATAGAGACACCTCCACCATCATATGCACCACCATCTTCAAACCTCACAACGATTAACCACCACTGAAACCGCTCAAAAGAGATAGGATAGTTTTACCCAAGGTTTTTGAAAACGCAAGGAATAACAAATACACCCAACTTTTTCGTTTGGAAACCTACATAGACAAAACTTAATACAATAGCAAGTATACCAACTTAATGATCCTTGACAATATGTATATAGAGTTTATATCTCAACCTCTACTATTAGTATGTATACAGACACTAGGTCTATGAACCTGATTGTTAAGCAGGGTACTTGGCCGATCTAAAAAATCAATATCCAAGATCAATCTAGTCGTATCCAAATAATTCTATAGAAATTCTTCCAAGTGATTAAACTTGTTATCTATCTTTCAAGATATGAATTCTATAAGAAACTAGTCTCATAATCGATTACAATTAAGCAGACGTATCTACTTAGATTGAATATGTACAAACCTGTGTAAATCCAATTAGAAAGATAAACAACATAATGCGGGAAAGGAAAAACACAAGACACCAGAATTTTTTTTTACAAGTTAACCGCAATAGTAGAAAAACCCCGGGATCTTGTCTAGATTGAACACCACGTTGTATTAACCGCTACAGACACTAGCCTACTATCAGACTTCGTACTGGAATATTATTGAGACCGAATCCACCATCCAAGCAATTCATTTAAGGTCGCGCTCCTTACGTCTCTTGAACCTCACAGGGTTCTACGCACTTGCTTCCCTTAACTAACGTCCTTTACATCCTAAGAGTTTCTTTTACCGAAATGAAGACTTTTGATACCAATCTGCATCTGTTTGCAATTGAAAAAGCTAGCAAACCTAACAAATACGGAATTTACGACTCCCGAAGAGCATCCTAGATTCTTAACCACCTCTCAAGAAAAATCTTCGAAATATCAACTAAGATCAGTCTTTAGATATCTATCTTGAGGAATCACAAAGTCTGAGACGAAGAGAATTTTGCAATAACTATTTATCTAATCTGAAAGAGATTACAAAAACATCGATAACAGAAAAGAAAGATCAGGATTCATGAACTATTAAGGTAAAGATACTCGAACCTGGCTTCACGAATCCCCAAAGCGAAGTCTTTTAGTCGTTGACCTAATAATGTTTCACAGAAGAAACCTATGTCAATAAAGGACGACTTTAGAATCAACTAGGACAAAAAATGTCAGGGATTGAATTTCCCAGTTGACAGAGATGCTCAATTTATAGTTTTTAAAGACCACGGTTAGCTTAGAATTCAAGCTAAGATAACTTGAGAATCAAGCAAACACCTTAGGTCTTCTAAATACAATAGAGAGTATACACATAGGTTTGGTTACAGAACCGTGTATAATGGCTGTTTAGTTTGGAAAGTTAGCCAAAGAACTGAAAGCTATTTGATATTCATTTCAACACTTGAGAATTTAATCATGATACACAATCATAAGTGTTTAGGTAATCAATAAAGTCTTAGAAGTGTTTAAGAGAATTCTAATAATGCTAAACATATTATGAAAATAAGTCTTAAGCATATACTAAAATATAAACTGGGACAGTTGGTACAATGGTTCGTGAACCGCAGGTCTTGTTCACGAGTCAAGGTGAAACGGTTTTGACCACAGTTTGTGAACCGGGTTCGTCCACTGCTATATATATATTTAACCAATTATAAAATTCAGTTCACCACATTTCACTAACCGGGTTCGTGAACTGTTCCCAACTGAACTTGCGGTTTGCGAACTAGTTCGCCAACATTCCTGTATTTATGTATCTCAGATATCTATGGTTTGCGAATTGGTTCTCTAACCTAACCTGAGTAGAAATATCAGTAAGTTCATATTTCTCTCTTATGATGTTTGAATAATTTCCTAGTGATATGATCATTTGCATGGGCAATTTTCAATTGATCCACAAATTAATTCATAGAACTAATATTAAGGACTGTTGAACATCTTATTTGCTAAATCATATTTCGAGATTCTTCACAAGACAAACTTGACTCGAAACTTCTTCTTTGTAATTCTACTATAAGTCATACGACATAGTCTCAATAGATAGAATGATAATATATTGAGTAAAATAGAATGGTTTGGTATTCACATACCTGATACAGAAGTTCTCCAAATTTCTTCGTCGATCTTCAGTCTTAAATGGTGATCTCTAATACTCAACTACAATTCTAACCTACTCTGATACTCGACTTAGTAAACTAGAAATCAAGATATAGTTTTGATCTTCTAACATTGACAACAAGCTTGAGATAGAAAAACTTTTGGGTTCAACCGAGAATTCCCTAACAGTTTTGACTGATAATGATGTACAAAAAGTACGCAAATAAAAACGAATAATAAAATGAAAGAAACCCACAGTAGAAACCCTAATTAATGAACGTAGATATAAAACTGCAACTTCAGAGACCAAAGTATAGATTTCGAAAACAAAAAAGAAAGAATCAGGAGGAAGTTGGGGAAGAAATCCAAGCTCGAATGACCAGATTCAAGCTCGGAGTAGGGAGGCGGCTGAAGTTGTGAAGGTAGAGAAAGGGAAAGAGAACAGAAGGGAAGAGAGAAAAAAATATTTCCTTGTAAAAAATTGAATTTTTTAAGCCTACTTGAGACCAAACAATTAAATCTATTATTTTAGAGAGATTATTACGAATCAAATATTGATTTCAAAAAGTTATATTGTTATAATGTTTATTTGGATAAGTTTTTCAAGGACTCCTCCCGGCAACTAGCAGTGGAGCTACAGGTAGCGGTGAAACCAAATTCAATGTTAAGGGGGCTAAAACAATTTTCTTTTTTAAATGTGTCATTTTTTTTTTAAAAGCCCATAAGGCCAGGGATAAAACCAACTACTAAGTTCTTATAATATTTCATTTGATATTTTTTTTATTGTTCGAATAATAGGAAAAAAGATGTCATCTAAATTTCCCGAGGTTTTTGTTTTGTTCGCAAACCGATAATGATGTTCATAATTTAGTAAAATATACGAAGTTTTATGTTTATAATCTTAATTGGAATGGAATACCCCCACTTTTTATTGTTTAGAAACTCTCGGTAGATAAATCTAATATTTGGAGTGATCATTCTTCCAACTCCATATTAGATGACTCTATTAATGATGATCGCCATGTCAGTTATCGTTTAGTTTTAATGAGTATCTAATTCACACAAAAAAAAGGAAAAATATTAATCCTATGCAAACTTTTATATAAGAGTTTTTTTTACTACATATATATGTATGATACAGATATAAAGACTTGGGTGGACTAAACCATACGAATATACTACGACTTAGGTTGGCTAAACTATGCAAAAACAAAAAAAAAAAATAGAGAAAATAAAGAGCTAATGATAAATTTTAAATTCTTTTGGGACTAGAGCCAGGAGTAGATAAATCTATGAGTATTCATTCTTCTAACTCCATATTAGATGGATTGACTAATTATGTTATCCTGGCATCAGTCATAGTTTAGATTAATAAACATCTTATTTACAAAAAAAAAAAAAAAAAAAAAAAAAAAAGGAAAACAATTTTTTATATAAGAGTTTTTTTTTACTACACGTGTATAAAGCGAGAGGTATGATACAAAAATATAAAGTCTTGGGTGGACTAAGAGTTCTGCAGGTATTCATGCATATACTGGTATGTGGATTACATTGTACAATATTCTTTTCATATAATATTCTGCCAAAAAAAATGATGATATGGGAGGCATCGTTCCAATCCAATGTTCACGTTGAGAAAGGCATTACTGCCGCAGCATGATCCCTTAAGCATTATACAAAAACACGTAAGTGGGCAAAGAATTTGTTGTCGGCATAAGTTAGTGCATTCTCTAGGTATCGGCAGTTTGTGCTTTGTGGATTAAAAGTGTTAGTTGTTTAGATTTTTGTTGGATGACTGGCCTTGAATTATTTATATTATGAGTTGTATTTCAAATATGCACTCTTGCATAAGGTATTGGTGCTCCTCAGGCCATAGGTAGTGCTGCTCAGCTGAGGGCTACTCTTCAACAGATGGTGGATAGGAGTGTCGTGAGTATTCATGCTTATACAGGTATGTGAATTACATTGTACAATATTCTGCCATATAAATGATGACATGTGACATGTAACTCCAATTTTTACATAGAGGTGAGAGAAAAGCATTGTTGCCGACAGCACGACACCCTTTTGGGTGGACTAAACTGCACAAATATATCACAGACCTGGATTAGCTAAACATTTCCAAAAAAAAAAAAAAAAAAAAAAAAGATAAAAAAAAGAGTTAATGATGAATTTTAAGTTTTTGAGGGCATAGAGCCAGGTCTAGCCTACCTTTGGTTCTGCGGATGGTTGCAGGTCCATATATTTCGATATAAGTAATTAAGATTACTTATTAACATGGCTTGGCATGTGGGTCTGATCTTTTGTTAAAAGAAATAATATAAAATAAAAACAATAATAATGCTAAATCATCTGGAAAATACACGTCTTTAATTACTTTGCTTTTCTTACTGCTATATATCTTATAAGTTTTTTATATATATATATATAGACAACACGAAAAGAGAAGCAAATTAAAAAACCACTAAAGTTGAGTTACAATTTATAATTGTAGAGATTTAGGAAATTGTTCACCAATGTTGGACATTATGTTCAACGACATATTTTCGAGACTATGAACTAAAGAATTGGCCTCGCGCTGGGAGAAGCAATATCCACACTTAAGAGAGTTGAGCTTGCACTTTGCACCATCTCCATAGTCCTTAAATTTCTCAACGGGACAAAAACTATGGGACTATTGAGGGTGTTTATTACTCTCCGACAGTTACCTTCCACAATAACTAAATTATAACTTTCCTAATTAGCCCATCGAACTGTCAACATGACCCCATTTTCTTTAGTTAGTTTTAGCTTGGTAGTATTTGATGAGAGCGATATACTTTATTTTTTAGTTGCTTCTTGTGCAACCCTTTCTTTATAAATCGATAATTGGGTTGTATCTAATCTTTGTTTTTTGGATTGCAGAGTTTGGTGCAAAGGTTAAAAAATCCTCGATTCATGTCACTAATGGATTATCAGGTAGATCCATGCTTTCCATGTTGATGTATAACTTGATTTTATTTTCTTTGTAAATACATGTCAAATGAGCTGTATAAGGATAGCAACACTCTGATCTGTCTCATAATTTACTAAATAGTCAAAAATGTAAATTTCTATAAGCATGCTTCATATATTTAGAAACCCATACATGGATTATATGTGCGCCGATTGTAGATAGTGCGCACCTATTAAAAGACATTCATCCTGTTTCTCCCTTTTCTTTTTTGGTTTCTTCTCATGTAACCCTTATTTTTCTTTTTAACTATGTACAGATGTTTGGGTTCATTGCTTAGAACAACGATAATGAAGTTGCGGGGATTTTGTATTGTGAAATTTTCGTGTTTCAGCTACCGACTTCCTTTATTTGCAAGTATATATCCCAAAATATTCATGTGTTCCCGAAATTATTTTCCAACGAGGAAGAGTATAAGTATCTAAACAAATTCTGGTCACGAGAGACATTTCACGTGACTAAAACATTTTTGGCTCACATGAATTTTTTTGGTTCACAGTAGTTGATTGTTGACCATCATGAAAATATTGGATTGTATAGTACAAATTTTAGGTTGTGTACTGTATTTTAGATTTATAATAATAAAACGTGTATCATGGGGTATATATTGGGCCAAGTGAAATATAATTTTTTTTTTTTTGTAATTAAAGCATTAGTATTTCATTCCAATTAAGAAACATTTACATGATGGTTTTCAAGAAAAACAGACACACCAAAAACATGAAACAAATACAAAATAGATGCAAAAAGCTGTAAAATTACGAAATGAAAGAGCGATCTACAATATCATGCAATTCTTGTACAATGAAATTGGAGGAGGAATGGTACTCGAAATTATAATTTGACCATTTTGATTGATTTTCTTCTTGGAAAAGAGATGCTCATATGAGAGATGAGTGATTTTTCAAAACTCTTCATGTGTAACGAGTAACCTGGAAACTATATATCTATTTTCCTGCTGAAGAAGAACCTGATCTTGTCTACGTCAAATAGACGATGTACTTGTATTTAAGATAACAAGTATGTCGAATGAAACTCTATAAAAGTGCAAACAAAAATCACCCTAATAGCGATTTTTTTTTTTAATTTAAAACAACAAAATAACTTTTAAATCAAGATCAACTGCAAAAATCAAAACTCATTAATCGTTACTTAGATCGGGACCAAATCTGAGCAAATGAGGAAGATATTAGAGAAAAAAAATTATATGTTTTTGAGAAGGAAAGTTTTTGAGTTGCAATGTAGGTTCAACTCATATGGAGACCGTCTAGTAACACGACAAACTTTGGCGTACAAGACAAAATTTGGATCACTTAACAAATTTGGATCATGGAGTAGATTTTAGTTACAATAGCAAACTGCATATCATAATGAATATCTTTTGTTATAATGATAGAATTTTTAGGTCACAATGTAGATTTACAAGGCAATATTTGGGTCACAAACTTTTTTGCCAGAACAAAATAATATTTTGGGTATCTAAGCAACCTTGTGCAGTATGGTTGAGTTTGGATCATAATGGTAGGTTTTGGGTCACTAGGAAAATTTTGGGTCATAACAACAGATTCTAAGTCACCATAAAATTTGGTTCATGAACATGTTCTTTGAGTTACAAGATAAATTTTGGGTCATAGTGGTAATTACACACCCTATGAGCCAAGAAGCAAGTTCAGTATCATGAGATACATTTTTTGGTTAAAGGCACGCGACGGATTTTCAATCATGTAAAAAATATGGGATCACAAGTACATATCTTGGGTGACTCGGAGATTTCTATGTCACGAGATAAAGTATACATTGAAGTGGAAGCTTTTGAGTGACAATAGTCCGCTAGTAAATTTTAATTCATAATAGTAAATCTTCCATTACTGTATTTTTTGGTCATGGAGCAAAATTTAAGTCCACAATAACAAAACTAATTTCAGCATTTGTATATTCCATATTACTATATACTCTTAACATTTCGATGTACATGAAAGATTAAGGGATTCTAAGTAGAAATCAATTACATAAACAATTATTATCAAAGTTAAATTTGCAAACTTAGATGGGCATAGGTATAAGGTCATTTTCTATGCACCTGATATTTGGCATAGTTCGCCACTTTTATACCCATTATGGACATGGAAAAGTGGCAAACATATCTAGCTAAGTGGTATATATACCACTTAGAGATGTGTGATAGAGACTCTACCGAGCGATAGAGACTCCATCATTCAACGGTCTTTATATTGTTCGTTGGTCGTCATTTCGCCAGCGATAGAAAAAACATCGCTTGGCGTTATGGTCATCCAACGATCATAAATCTAGTTCCTATAAATACTCAATTTCAAATTCATTTCAACTCACTCCAGAATTTCTAAATATTTTGAGAATTTCTTGATCTCTCACTCACATTTTTCTCATCTAAAAAAAAATACACTAATCACGTCGATAGTGTTGGCTTCAAAATCTCTAAAACCTCATAATTCCCTAATTTCATTTCAACATAGCTAGTGCTCGCTTCACCGGCTTCCCTAGTGCTTGCTTCACTCTAGAAGAAGATGTTTCTCTTGTTCGATCATTGATATCAGTTGCAACCGATGTAAACTTTAATTTAACCGCTTTTAATTTATGAAGCAATGTGTTTCAAAGGTGTATATCATTAGCCGCTAATGGAAATTCAAGAAGAATAAATACGAGCCTTCAACATATAGTTTCCTTTATCAATAAGGATGTGAGGAAGTACGCGTAAATTTTGTGGATGATAAAGGAGATAATATTAACTCATTATTTATCTGTTTCTCAGAAAATTATAGCTTATTCCAAATTTGTTGAAGCCAACAGAAGAGGGTTTAAGCATGATGAATGTAGGCCGAGGGTCATGTACTATTCTGATAAATTGCAGACCCCCAGTCATATGTTGGTACTTGCTCTAAATCTTCTAACGATTCGGTAAAACCAAGTAATGTCACAGAACTAGCATTTGGAAACAGACACTGGCTTATTGTCCACAACACAAACACGCATTCGATCGAGTTCCTCATAATGTTAAGGGAACCTTTTTTTTTGTATCTTGTTTTCATTCATTATCCTTGCATAACGTTGTAAAAATGTTTTCAACCCAACCACTTTTAATCTATGGGCTTTTGGTTTTTCATTAATTAGATTTCCTTTTAGATCATTTGAGAATAATTGAAGTTGGTCTCTCCATCTTCCTTCTCGAACTTTAATTTTTCAAATAGAAGCATATTTCCCTCACATGTAATTCGCTTCAACATGTACAAATCTAAGGATTTAACTCCTACTAAAAAACATATTCGTTGGTTAAATGTTCATAAAACTGTAAACTAAATCTAAAAATTGAATTACAAGAAAAAACTAACTAACCACATTCGAAATATTTGATAAATAACGCATTTGTAGTCTTCGACCATCGTTTACTATAACTTGAACAATTTGAGTCCTATGTGTTAGAGCATTGCTCGGTCGAACTCACAAGTGTTGCTATCTCAAGCTTGTTGTCAAACTTAGCTGTCAAAACTATATCTTGATTTCTAGTATATATTTAGTGAGGTCTCGGATTAGGATAGAAGTGTGGAGTTGAGAACCGGATATCACTGCGTTATACCGTTTGAAGGCGAAGATCAACAGGAGCTTTGGAGAACTTCAACATCAAAAGGTAAGTGAAGACTGAACCACCTATTCTCAAGTTTTCACCTTTCTATCTATGAGACATTGTCGCATGACTAAATTAGACAGTACATGCATAACAGAAGTTTCAAGTCAACTTTATCTTGAATATTGTTCTCGAAATATGACTACTTATGCTTACGAACATTTGTTCATACTTGATGAATTTGGTTAAGGAAAATTTATTGTTCATAACTGAAATTATGATTCAAGATTTAATCATTTGAAAATAGCCTGGAACAGTGATATATGTCATTGATGTTATTCAGGAATGTTTCGAATTGATTATTAGAGAGATATAGAACTACTGTTAATATGGACACAGGACAGTATGCATACCAGTTCACATACTGGGAGACTATTATAAGTCCGGATCCGTAGTACATGTACCCTGTACACGCACCGGCATAGCTATAATTCGGCAGCGACTTTATGGTACGCATACCCAGTATCCATACCACGAAAAGTCTGTGACTCGTGAACCAGGAACGGTACGCATACCCAGTATGCAAACCGGAAAAGATCTTTTGGTTGTAATACTGAAAACAGTACGCATACCCGGTATGCAAACCATAAAAGGTCTGTGAGTTCCTGAATTTGTTTGTTGTCTTAAGGGTATCCATACCCGGTACACGTACCATGACAAAGACATTCACGAAGAGGTACAGTACATGTACCAGGTACACGTACTTACCCTGTCGAATATTTTAAGATGCATCAAAATTATTTATATGAGATAATCGGAATTTGAACAACTCTCTAAAAACAATATCTAGACACTTTTGGTCATACGTGTGATTCATTAAAAGTCTTAAAATGGTTAAGTAAATAGTTCAATTGGATTGTTTCGGCTAACCTACATGAACAGGTCATTATACACGGTTCGGTTACGGTCTACCCTAACCAGAGTGTATATTCTGCTATGTTAATCTCAAGTAACGTTTTTCATCTAACGGGGATTATTGATTGCTTGGTTCCAAAGTTATCTTAGCTTAAACCTAAAGCAACCTTGATCTTGAAAGTCTATAAAAGGAGAACCTCTAACAACTGGGATCTTTTGAATCCCTGACACTAATCTTGTGTGTCCTAGTTGTAAACTAGAGTCGTCCTCTCCTTCAAACCCTTCTAGGATTTAGCGACAAAAAAGACTTCACCTAAGGATTCGTGAAGCCAGGTCCAACTATCTTTATCCTGATAGTTCGAGTATCCTGATCTTGTTAGATAGAAATCACAAAGTATTTTCGTCTCAGACTTTGTAATTCCATAAGTTTCGACTTGTGAGGTGAATAATAATCTAGGATGCTTTTCAGGAGTCACAAGACCGTATTATGAGGTTTGCTAGACTTTGTCTATTGCGATCGGATTTCCTACCTCACCTTGATCTTTGATCAGAACAGAAATCACAAATAAGCTTATCTGTGGGAGGCAAATTGGTTTAAAGTATTCAATTGAGTTGAAGCAACTCTTATGCTATAAAGGATGTTAACTAAGGGAATCAATTGCGCGGTGTTCTGTTGGGATTCAAGAGGCGTAAGGAACGTGATTGTAACTGAATTGTTGTGATGGTTTAATTCGGTCTCAACTACATTCCATTCCGAAGTTCTGATAATAGGCTAGTGTCTGTAGCGGCTTAATACAGTTTGGTGTTCAAATCTGGACTAAGTCTCGGGGTTTTTCTGCATTTGCGGTTTCCTCGTTAACAAAATTCTGGTTTATGTGTTATTTTTTTTTCCACATTATATTGTTTATCTTTATAATTGAAATATGACAGGTTGTACGTTAATCAATTAAAGTAGATACATCCATCCTTGTTTGTTGGATACGACTTGATTGATTCTTAGATATTGATCTTTGGAATCGTCCAAGTACTCTCACACGTAATCAGGTTCACGGACTAGCTTTTGTAAACTTTCTGATTGTGAGAGAAAGAGATATAAGCTCTTCATATAATTCCTTGATTGAGATTCATTAAGTTGAACTCTCGGAATTGTATTCGAATTTAGTCCATACAGGTTGCCTAAGAAAACGTTGGTGGTATATTTTGGTACCACCACGTTTTCACTATGATTTCTAGGTTGTATAAAATATAAATGCCACCAAGGATATCTTCATACTGCTTCTTGAAAAACAGGGGGGAAGGTACTTGAATACCGTATTGATCTCAGACCACCCACCACTTAAAGTGACTGAATTAACTCCTCTGGGTACGTAGATATGTGTATAAGGAGTATACCATCACCAGCTAGTTGTGTAATATTTCAAACTCATATTCTTTATTCTGCTCATAATTGAATCAGACGCTGGGGTGTTGGTTGATCCTTTGACTTCTTTTTTTCTTCTATATTGGTTTCAAACTCATATTTGGAGAGAAATAACTAGAGAAAAATTGGAAAGAAAAGAGAAGGTCGGAAGATGAATGGTGGAAGGTGTGGGTACTTGTAGGCGGAATAAAGTCGACTGTTGTCGATATTGATTATCGAGCAGTATAGTTAAAATCTCCAAATATAAGTCTTTATCGTTGACGCTATAGTCAAGATCGCTTGATAACAACTCCATCCATAGCAAAAGTTTAATGGGGCACACTTTACTAACATGAAACTTTGGAAGCTAAATGGCCGATTATTCTGATTCTCAACTCAAATAAAATGCGGATTCCTCTTTAGTCTAAAATCAACAAGTGGTACAACTTTCGAATCAGACCGATAGGCGATGGCTCATGTACGCACTATGCCACTAACAAACATCCAAGTACAAAACATGGGACTGCTTGAGGGCATATTTGTTAAGGAAATTGACGATTAATTACCTCATCTTGGTATTAAAATTCAACAAAAACAAAACGACAACTCACAAAGGCTAGTAAACCAAACTAACATGTTCATATTATATTCAAATTTTTGAGACTAAATTCACACGAAAACCAAAACTTGCCATAATAAATGACACATAAGTTGTTTGTATAAATATCATAACCTCTTTTCTGAACTTAAGGAAATCAATTTTGTTTTCGGTAAGTTAGGAATTATATCATTGTAATTTTATGTACAAAACATCCTCAACCTAAGGTAGTTTAGTAATACGTGGTAGTGGGAAGAGGAATAAGAGAGGAAGTTGGTTTCAGATAATATCTAAATGTTATGAGGGCATAAGGTTATTGAACGAAAATGATGTAGGATTTTCTGTTTTTCATAAAACTTACGTGGAGTCGACGACCCTGCATGCACCCATGTGGATTCACCTGACTCCATTGCTTAATTATTTTCTCATAATGACGCGGCTGGTTTGCCAAGTCATCTGGCACATCACTATGAGCATGGCAAAGTGGCAAATTTTCCACTTTGGCAGGTCAGGTCCAGTCTCTACTGAGCGGTCGAGTCTCAATTCGATAGTTGTTATCAAATCTTGAGAGTGTTCCCAAATATAATGCATTTATATTAGTAGTTGTATGATGCATTTTATTTTAAAGTTATTGTCAAATCTTAATTAATTTAAGTTTAATTTTAATATATTATTAAGATATAAACTAGTGCATTTTTCATTAAGTTTGATAATCTAATTTTCGAATTTTAATTTACATTAGTGCCTCTTTCATAAATCCAGATAATAAGATATAATCTAGACATTCATAACTTACAATCAGGACTTTAAAAGTAAAAACTAGGGACAATGTTCTTCATCTTGTTTATCTTCTTCATTTCACCAAACTTCCAATCAATGCGCTTACGAACGAAGTTTCCTTTGCCTTCAAATTTTCCTTGCCTTGAACTTTTCTTTGTCTTTTCTTAGTTGGAGGTTTGATTTGGTTAATATCCAAAACTTGTAGACTTCTTTGGTTTTTATTTATTTTTTTATAACTGTCACATATCTTACTAACAACGGCTTCAAGCACCACTCCCGAAAAATCAAGTTGGGTAGCCAAGTCTAATTGGGATTCAAACTTTACCATTTGAATTATTTTGGAAGAAAAGATAGAAAATTCTGTGTAAAAATTTAGGTGTAAATTTTGTGTTTAAAATTCACATTTTTGTAGCGATAAAGAATAAGTCGTTAGAGGTTCAAATCTACCGCTCGGGAGAGACTCGATAAGTTAATTATTTTTTCATAATGGCTCGGCCAGATTGCATGTCGTATGAGTGGGATAGCGAGCCCTCGTAGGAACCCGCCTAACTACAAGCATAAGCATATAGGATCACCCAACTTTTAGTTTTACCTGTGTACAGCGGCAAACATTGATTACTCAAATGAGCATCAAGTCAAGATTTGTTGTAACCAACACGTTATATAATAATACAGAAAAGGGTCCAATATCGGGGTATCATTACACACACAGCCAGCAACAAAACATCAGTCCAACATGACTAGAAACAGCAACAAGATCCCACATGCAAATGGTGCGGTCTGTTATGGCAAGAATGTGATCATTCATTGATCCTCTCTGTCAACAAGATCTCGATTAGGCCACTATGGAAATCATCCCATGTCCCCTTTCCTAGTTTAACAAACCCGTATAATCACATCAAACGGCTTAAAGACTGGCACAAGAAGAGATAACACTAGATCAGTTAATCCTCAAACAATCTCATCCATTGAACGTGGATATAATAAAGTAAAAAGAAAACCTCTCTGTTCCTCTTTCACACTGGATGAAATTGTTTTTCTTTTTCCCACATTCAAAGACAAACAGTAACAGGGAAAAAAAAAACTGTAAAATCAAGAATCTGAAGAAACAAAAACAAATGATCAGAAGAAGAAGAAGAGCAGAACGAAAGAAAGAAGAAGAAGGAGAGCTATTGCTTCATATTTCTCTTTCTTTGTCTTCTACAAATGGGTTTCCGTTACTTTCCTCTCTCTCTTCTCTTTAGTTTTCTGCAGCTTTTGTTGATTGTTAATGGAAGAAATCTATCCGAGTCTTCTTCTACCCCGATCAATCAGGATCTATACCATTCCAGGTATTTACTCTGACTTGTTATTTTCTCGAATTTGTCCATTGATTTATGAATTAGTCCCCTGGAATTATTGCAGTGATGCTTTGGAGGAACAAATCAGAGATTTAGTGAGTCGTCACCCTAATAAATTGAGAGTAAGTAATTTCAAAATTTTATTATTGCAATAGGATTAGACAATTCAGCTTATTCAGCTTCTTATGTGAATCCATTTTGAAACAGATAGAAACAATTAAAACCCAGAATCAGGGTTATTTGGCAGAGATATCAGTAGTTACTTACAGCCACTACAACAACGAAATTGATAACAAATCAAAGTTCCGGATACTTCTTGTGAGTTGTTTTTATTATCATTTTGTTTTTGGTTTGCAAATTTGTTGTATGTACAATAGAGTCATCTCAGATTTGTAATTCCTGGTTTTGTTGACAGATGATTACTTGTCTTCCAGAGTTTTGGACAGCATGGAAGGGAACTTATCACTACAGAACTCGCTTTACGCCTATTGTCCATCTTAAGTGAAGAGCAGCGGATCCCAAACAGTGATCCAGTTTTCTTAAAACGTACGCTTGATAATCTTGTGATTAAGGTAATGCTTGTTTCAAAACTTGTGTTAACTACTTCAACTTAAATGGTTTTGCGAAGTCCACAAATATATGTGAAAGAGTTGGGAATGTTGGCTGGTTCTCTTGCTTTAGAATCCTAACAAAGCTTTTACTGTCAGGTGGTACCTATGGAGAATTTGAACGGACGTAAACTTGTTGAAGCAGGGGATCTTTGTGAGAGGAGAAATGGTAATAAAAAGAAATTGTGATTTTTGAATATAGTACGTTACCTTTTGTAGTTAGTGTTGTTGAATGCTTGTTTGTCGTGCTTTGCAGGAAGGGGAGTTGATCTGAACCGAAATTGGAGTGTAGACTGGGGTAAAAAGGAGAAGGTTTGTCTCTCATGCATATAATTTCGGGCATACTTACTTAGTTTGCACTTCATTTTATCACTTTTTCCATTCAGATTTCCTACTTAATATTTGAAACATCACTGTATATGTAGAACTCATTGTATAGGATTTCTCTGTCCAAATGTAGGACTACGATCCATATGAAGAAAATCCAGGAAGTGGTCCTTTTAGTGAGCCAGAGACCCAAATAATGCGAAAAATCTCCCAATCATTCGATCCACATGTGTGGATTAATGTGCACTCTGGAATGGAGGTAAGCTTTGATAAGTGCAGATTTGTTTGATAATGTAGAATATCTTTCTATTCTTTATTGAAATATTATATTGTGTTAGGTTCACGTTACCGAATTCCTTAAAAGAAATCCATGAACCAAATGGTGGATAGCGATATATGTTTCACTTCCCAAGTGAATCAAGAACAACTGAATATGCAGTTGGCTTGCTTTTTGTAATTCTGTTAGTACTACAAAACGGATTCAATTACCTGAACTGAACGTGCTAATAAGTTGTACTAGTTCGGATAACACCTTCACTTTTCAGTCTAAGGGAACTGAGCAACACTAAGGTATTAGGGTCCTTCATAGTTTGTATCTTATTTGTACTTATCTTGGTGTTGGTTTCTCTCAGGCTCTCTTCATGCCATACGATCATAGGAACACAACCCCACACGGATTGGCATCCCATGCTATGAGGTCACTACTCGAAAACTTGAATGACCTTCACTGCCAGGGGCGATGCTTAGTTGGATCTGGCGGCGGCTCTGTGGGGTATGTATCTATTATAAAGGGAAACAAGTATAATGCGAGGTCCTAATATTCTAGATGCTAGTCGCTGGTATGTTAAGAGGCGAGTCAGTGTCTGAATGGTTCACTAAGTAAACTTCATTCTGAATAGACAATGACATGTTCCAGGTATCTTGCACATGGGACTGCGACAGATTACATGTATGAAGTTGCCAAGGTGCCCATGACGTTCACCTTTGAGGTCAGTGTCTCATGCTGTTCTTTTCTTCCCAGAGTCTCTTTTTCAATTGATTATAGAATGGATGGGGTTCTCATTGTTAGTTCTTTTGTTACTAGATCTATGGAGACACAGATGCCTCGTCGAAAGACTGCTTTAAAATGTTCAATCCCACTGATACCATAACCTTCAACGTGAGTATGCAAATTCCACAGTTTAGCATTTAGGCTGTTCGACATCCTGTTATACACACAAAATTACTAAACTAAATCTTCTGTTTGTTGGGGGTCTCAGAGAGTCCTGAACGATTGGTGTGGTGCATTCTTCACGATTTTCAAAACAGCCAAGTGGAGGTTGGATGAAACTTACTCGAACGCCTCCATTGAGAATGTGGGGAAATTAGAATCTATAGATGAATATTTAGAAGGGTATTTGATGGAGAGAAGCAGTAGATATGGCAAGAGGACGGAAGTCCTTGAGTTAGGAATGCAAGAAATAAGAACGTACTTCAGACTATTTCTATTATCATCAGTTCTATTAATGTTCATGTTCTGTTCTAGAATTTCTAAGAGCAAGTGTCCTTCTATCAGACCACTTGTATAAGCAGTGTCCCTTAGAGCTGTGTTACTGCTACCTTATAAATGTCGTCGAAGATTTGTATCAAGCTGAAGACAGCAGCAACCATCACAAAGAGAAGGGGTATAGATAGAGAAAGTAAGTGTAGTTTACCAGATCACGGGCATTCTTAATTTGCTGATTAGATTGAGTCTTCCCTATCATTCTTCATTGTGTTAACTATACACCCAATTGTGCATAATGGAAATTTCTTTTTGATTCTTCACTCCTGCTTCATAAACACCCACCTATTGCAAGTGACATGGGCAACTTCAATATGCCTCGGTGGTAGTAAAGAAATACTTGTAGCTGGGATGCGGGGTTGGCCAACAAGGGTTATTTTTCCGGAAATTACCGTGTGAATGAAAGTAGGATACAGCAAGATAATTTTTCTTATGTTTTTTTTCTCCACCTTCTAGTGGAGTTTCTCACAGTTGTTGAGGATACTTTCTTTGTAAGTTCATGGCAATGTCGCTCAATGATACTACAACAGAATAATCTATTATGCAGCGCAGGAAGGGACCTCAACCTAGAATTCTGATAATCATGTTTAACACGTGTTCGTGCATTAGAGGTAGGAACCCAACAAAAAGGCTCCCGCTAAACTGCTAGAGTTATTAGAAATACTAAAGTAATTCTAATCCTGAAGTTTTTAGATGAAAGGTTTTATCTGTATGGATCCAATTTTATCGGATGTCCTCGAAGGGGAGAGTTTGTTAATTGTTTCGTTGTCCCTGAATCGGATCTGCTAAACGTTGATCATCGTTGCATAAGGTTTGAGCTGCATTCCGAAGACAAATTAAGACATATTTTCCTGTCATAATAAAGCGACTAACAACTCGGAAAATCAAGATGATTAACAAAGTATAGCCATCTTAATTTTGTGACATCAGTATGACAAAGACATTAGGCGTGTATGGTATATGTCAAATTAGGCAAAGATTGTAAAACTTTTGATTGCTGGATCACATTTCTAAAAGTTCGACTGTGGGGTAAGTTAACTCGAAAAATCAACAGAGTATACAAACTTATAACGACCGACCATCTTAATGTACTGAACTGTTTTTGTGATGATTCTCGTTTTTATTTTTCTGATTTTGAATTCGGCCAATCGGGAATGTTAGTGCCATTTAAATGGCCATGAACAACAAATAATTTTATCTGTGCTGGTTGGCATCTGATAATCAAGTCGTCAAATGGGTGATTGTTTTTTGTTAAGGCGCAGTAATTTGACTAGGTGAAGTTAATTGGCTCTCACCAAACCACAAAACAAGAAGAAGAAAAAAATGGCTGACATGACCTCGGAAACAAAAGAAAGGAAGTCCTCAATTTGATGCAATTAGGTACCTTGCATTTTGGTTTCTAGAGACCATCCTCGTAGAAATGGTCACCCTGTTACCATATTCTAAGACGAAACCTATCCTTCCCATTCGAATTATATGCATTGCAAACGGTTTTACCTATTTCTCATCCCCACTTTCCCTAAATTTCATCCCAACTATCCAAATTAAATTTTGTATAACTCAATTTAAATTTGGTGAACAAAACTCACCCAAATATTTTTTAATCTCCATGATTAACCTAAACTTTTACCACCGCCCCTAAATTAATTTGGTTTAATAACTAGTTTGCAAATCAATCGTAATCAAGTTTTGAGTTTGAATGCCGAAACTTACTTATATTCCCTTAGTACAATCACAGACAAAACCCATTAATATAAAATCATTAGATAGAGTTAATTGAATCCAGATCCAATCAGAACCTAATTGAAAAAGAAATTGAATGGCCCCTTTTGTGATCATACTGTAGTTTTTGGGTTTCTTACATTAGGTGACAAACCTTCATTAAACCATGTTTATGGAATATTATTGGATATTGATGGTACATATAGGCAGCGACGTGATGCTACCATCGTGTTAAACAGGTTGCAGTAATGATAAAGATAGGCTAGGGTTTGAGAGAAGAAGAAGGAAGGCGGTGGTTTAGCGAAGAAGACGGTTACGTATAGAATATGATAGTGTATGTTTTGTATACCCACCTTAAAAAGAGTTATATAAAATTTGTTTTGGATAGTTGGGATGGGATTTAGGGAAAATGGGGATGGGAAATAGGTAGAACCTTGCAAACTAGAAACTGTATTTTGACTTGAAATTAAAGCTATCCGAAATGAAATTCAAGGGGGTAATTTTTTTTTTCCTGGAAAAAACAAGAAAATGCTAGTATTTAAACCTGTCATGTCCCGTCCCACTTGAATGCATTGGTTGAAGTCCGGAACCATTAAACTGTTACAGGATGACCCCAAAAGGAAAGCCTTGGGAGTTGGGATGACAATAATATTAGCATAAGTTGAGAGAGTCTGTGTGTGTGGTGTAAACGTGTGAACCGTGAGAGTATCGGTCAGTGCTTGAATATGTTTGATTATATAAACTTAGTTCCTGTAAATCAAATTATATTTCTTTCTATAATCAATTGATTATCAAATCGTATTCAGTAAACATGTAGACATTCATTCATTGAATGTTATCATGGTATCAGAGCCATGTAGACATTCATTCAATGAATGTTATCAAATAGAACTAAAATTTTGATTATAACATCTAATTAAGCTCATTTCTACTTGAAATTGTTTCCGGACATTGAAGAAGAGTAATTAGGTTATCTCCTTTATTAATATTGAACTTTTATTATAGCTACTACATACAAAGCTAAATTAATTGTTGCAATTATTGAGTTCACTTGTAGAATATTTTTATTTTTTGATGCGAAAAGGACATATTTCATAAAAACAAAAAGATGTCACCGAGAACATGTTATAGCCTAGCCTAGACTAGTTATGTATTATGGGCCACCCTGTCTATTTAGCCCTTATCTTAATTCTGGTGCCTTTAGCTAATTACTCACATGTTGTACGTGAGCAGTAGAGATGCTATTTTAGCTGGCTTTCCTCCCTTGTATGGATACATTGTTGAATGGAATCTTAATCTTATCTTCTCTCTGAGTCTTTCTATTCTCTCTTCCTCTCCTTCTTCTTCAACCTTCTTCGATCCTAGATCTCCGCTGAACCCTCTATAACTTCTTTCTGAATGCGTGAATCCACTACAAGTGGTATCAGAGAAGTCGATCCTTCGGCTACAAAATTGGTTACCATGAATGATTTATCCAAATTTTTTGATGAAATGGTTAAGACCATGGAAGATCTATCCAAAACTCAACAAGAGATGAAAGAAACGCAGAAGAAGATAGTTGGGGAGTTACTTGAGCAACACAAACAGGGACAAAAGCAATCTCAACTTGAATTCATGAAGTTTTTGGAAACAAGGGTACCGATTAGCAACAACAATCCATTTCAAACAGATCCAGTTGCAAGTATCTTAGGCCATACACTAGTTAATCCTTCATCATATATGCCACACACAGGTGAAATTCCGATCAACCAGCCTCAATTTTTCATTGGTACTCATGAACCTAATTTTCAACAACATAACCAAAAGTGGATTTTCCAAAGTTCGATGGTACTAATCCTAGATCTTGGATCCGTAAGTGTAAGAAATTTTTTCTACTTCATAACTTACCTGACGATATTAAAGTTAATATGGCTTCGATGTATCTTGAAGGAAGAGCTGATGTCTGGTTCCATGACTATCAGAAGAGTAAGTTAGTAGTGGTATGGGATGAATTTTTTTGAGATATTTGTCTTAGGTTTCAAGAGTTATGACATGACGATATAGTGGGTGAATTTAATAAATCGAGTCAGATAGGTAATGTTAATGAATATCAGGAGATTTTTGAGGAATTAAAAGCCTTGATGTTAGCAAAAAATCGTCATCTCTCAGAAGAGTACTTCACTTCTAGCTTCATTAGTGGACTCTAGGAAGAATTGACACTCCATGTGCTGATGTTTGCTCCAAAAACTCCTTCTCATGCCATTTTTCTAGCTCGGATGCAAGAAGCTTTACTAGAGACTACTGCTAAAAAGAGATATCAACCTAGACCTCCACCTGTCCAAGTTCCTTCTTACAATGTTAATAAAAGCTTCACTTCTCCAACTACAAGTCCAAGGCTCTTCAGTAGAGGGAATAATCCTACCAGCTCCAATTAGGCTACCCAAATTCCACCCATTAAAAGGCTAACTTATGCTGAAATGAGAGCCAAGAAAGAAAAGAGCCTTTGTTATAATTGTGATGAAGTTTTATAGAAGGGTCATAAGTGTGTTAAACAACAGTTATATATGCTAGTTGCTGAGGATGAGGACTCATCTTCTCTTGAAGACTCTTCACCAGTGGACTCACCCAATAGGCAAGAAATTGAAGAGGAGGTGGAGATTTCAGTTCATGCTCTGTCTGGTAATGTGTCTCACTCCACTATTAAAATTAAAGGAGAAGTTAAAAAAACTCCCTTATCTATTTTGATTGACAGTGGAAGCACCCACAGTTTCTTAGACCCATTAGCTGCTAAGAGGTGTGGAGTCTACATAGAGCCAACAACTGCCTTATTGGTGGCTGTAGCTGATGGCAACAAATTGGTGAGTGAAGCCAGATGCCCTGGATTTCAATGGAAAATGCAAGGACATGAATTTTCTTTTGATATGAGGTTGTTGTCATTGGGAGGATGTGACATGGTTTTGGGTGTTGATTGGATGAGGGGGGTTAGTCCTGTGAACTTTAACTTTAATAAATTGTTGGTTTCTTTCATGGGAGCTGGTGTTAAAATTGAGTTACAAGGGTACCATGATGTTGGCAAGGTATCAATGATTACTGGGAAGGAGCTACATAATTATTTTAAGAAAACTGACCATGGACTGATTAGCCGCCTTTATAGCATTTCAGCTGTCCCACCAGCTACCCAAAAACCTACACCTGCACCAATTTCCATCCTACTTGAATCTTTTTCTACTATTTTTCAAGAACCAACTACTTTACCACCTTTCAGATCCCATGACCATCATAATCCATTGCAACCCTTAGCCACACCACCTAATCAAAGACCTTATAGGATTCCTTATGTTCAAAAGGAAATTGTAGAGAAATTGGTCCAAGAAATGCTAACAACTGGGGTCATCTAGCCTAGTCACAGTCCATTTTCTTCACCTATCCTTTTGGTGAAAAAGAAAGATGGTAGTTGGAGGTTTTGTGTTGACTACAGGAAGCTTAATGAATTGACCATCAAAAATAAATATCCTATTCCAGTTATTGATGAGTTGTTAGATGAGCTCAAGGGTGCAACTATATTCTCCAAGATTGATCTTAGAGCAGGTTATTTTCAAATTAGAGTCTCTCCTGCTGATGTGCAAAAGACTGCTCTTAAGACTCATCAAGGACATTTTGAGTTCCTGGTCATGCCATTTGGGCTCACAAATGCACCTGCCACCTTTCAAGCCCTTATGAATGATGTGTTCAAGCCTCTTTTGAGGAAATTCATTTTGGTCTTCTTTGATGATATTCTCATTTACAGTCCTGATATGGACACTCATTTGAAACACTTGCATCTCACTCTAGCCATGTTACAAAAATACTCATTGTATGCTAAAATGAGTAAATGTTCGGACAATCTCATATTGAGTATTTGGGGCATATAATATCTGGAGAAGGAGTTGCTGCTGACCTAGAGAAGATATCTTGCATGGTTCAATGGCCAGTTCTAACTTGCATTAAAGACTTGAGAGGCTTCTTAGGCCTCACTGGGTACTACAGGAAATTTGTTAGAAATTATGGTCTTATTTGCAAGCCATTGACTAAACTGCTCAAGAAAAACAGTTTCACTTGGAATTCTACTGCTCAAGCTTCTTTTGAATCCCTCAAATCAGTTGTCACCAGCACTCCATTATTTGTCTCTACTTGACTTTTCAAAACCATTTCAACTAGAGACTGATGCTTGTGATTCAGGGGTTGGTGCTGTCCTTATGCAAGAACACGGACCTATCGTTTTCTTCAGCAAAGGGATGGGATCAAGGTTTTTGGCCCATTCAACTTATGAAAAGGAGTTATTTTCCATTGTTATGGAAGTAACCAAATGGAGAACTTATATTCTAGGTACTCACTTCACTATTTACACAGATCATCAAAGCATCAAGTTTTTTTTAGAGATAAGGATGCACACTATACTACAACAAAAATGGTTAGCCAAACTCTTGGTTATGACTATGAGTTGTGTTATAAAAAGGGAGCAGATAACAGAGTTGCTGATGCCTTATCAAGGGTGCCACATCAACCAGATACTGTCTCTACATGTCACAGTCTAACACAAGTTCAACCTGCATGGTTTGCTGAAGTTACTAAGAGTTATGATGGTGATATTTTGGCCAAGGAACTCATTCCTCAGTTGATGATTTCCCCAGCTGGTATCCTTCATTATTCTTACTCTCAAGGCATTATTAAATTCAAGAACAGAATTCATGTTGGTATCTAGAGCACCTTGAGGCAACAAATCCTAGATGTAGTTCATTCTTCATCTGTTGGAGGACATTCTTGCCAACATGCAAGTTACCAGAGAGCTAAAATATTTTTCTTTTGGATTGGCTTAAAAAAAGACTTAGTCCAATTTATTCAAGAATGTGATATTTTTCAGCAACATAAGAGCTCTAACACTTCACCTAAAGGACTACTACAACCTCTTCCTGTTCCAGACCAAGCTTGGCAGCATATCAGCATGGATTTTATCACTGGTTTTCCTAAATCTGAAGGAAGAGAAGTTATTCTAGTAGTTGTGGATAGATTCACTAAGTACAACCACTTCATTGCTATCAACCACCCTTTCACTGCTTCTTCCATTTCTAAGGTATTCTTGACAACCATTTATAAACTTCATGGATTGCATACTTCCATTATATCTGACAGAGACAACATATTCTTGAGTAATTTCTGGCAAGAACTATTCTACAAGCTTGGCACTTCCTTATATATGAGCACAGCATATCACCCTCAATTTGATGGCCAAACAGAAAGAGTGAATGCTTGCCTAGAAGCTTATCTAAGATGTATGACAAGTTATAAACCCACTAAATGGGTCAGCTGGCTACCAATGGCTGATTGGTGGTTCAATACTACTTACCACACCAGCCTTAAGCTTACACCATTTCAAGCACTATATGGCTACTCTCCTCCATAGTTTGGTCTCTCCAATCCACCAGATGCCAATGCTTCAGTTGATGACTATTTGCAACAAAGGCAAGCAATGAGAATCCTACTCAAATCTACACTAGAGGAAGCACAACATCATAAGAAGCAACAAGATGATAAGAACATAACTAAGAGGGAATTCAAGGAGGGATATTGGTTTTATCTTAGACTTCAGCCTTATCATCAAACTTATGTCAGCTGAGAAGAAGTCTTAAGCTATCTGCAAAGTTTTTTGGGCCTTATAAGGTGCTAGCCAGAGTAGGAAAGGTTGCTTATTGTCTCGACCTGCCAGCTACATCCATAATTTACCCAGTCTTTCATGTTTCGCAACTCAATTGAAGCTTAGTGCAGGGTTGCTTCCCTAAACAACTCTTCCCTCTTTAGATTCTGAAAAGGCGAGGGTATCCAAATACACCACAATATTTAATTTATCCACCTATAAGTCCTCTTACCGAAAGTGATTGTCTATGGACAAAGTCGAGACAATACAACAAATCGGTATTCACACTTTGTATGATCGTCTATGGATACGAGATCGAGACAATACAATAATCAAAGTGTGATTACTTGATAATAGATTCGGACTTAACCAAACTCTATAGGATCACTATCAAGTAAAGCGGAGTTAACGTTTGTGTATTTTACTTATAATTATAATAAACAATTATAATTGCGGAAATAGAAAAGTAAAAGACACATCAAGATTTTGTTAACGAGAAAACCGCAAATGCAAAAAAAAACGGGACCTAGTCCAGAATTGAATACTCTCAGAATTAAGCCGCTATACAAAATCTAAACCAACTTCGTATAGTTGAGACCAAACAACTAACCATAGTTCACTTAGTTTCTTCAGTATACCTGTTCTTCCGACATTCAATAAATGCACGCACTGGAACAATTCCTTTGGATCGTATTCCAAACAGTAAAGGAACGACAAATTTGTTTGGTAACAACTCTCTTGATTCTTTCAGATGAAGATATCTCAAGTCATATGCAAAGGCTCTTCCGTTTAAACTAATAAACTCCTTTGACTGGTTAGATCAATCTATCCAACAACTACCGAAGTAGCAGAGTTTAGATTTGCAATCAATCAATATAGAATCCAACTAGGAACTATAAAGCGATGCCGATCTTACGCAACTAATCAATCGAATAAATCCGATTCTAGTTGGATCCCAGCCGATCAAGGTTTGTGCTACACAAAGATATGAGAAACCAATAATAAATCTTCCTTAATCTTCAATTAAACCTGCACAAAACCACTTGAATCTCTTTTGATCAATCACGCACATAATGGAGTCTGTTAACAATGGATTATCACAAGATGTCTTTAGATCTACAAACAGTTCTAAAGATCCCGTCGACACTTCGATCTAGTTTGAGTGAACCTTATATCAGAAGAGAAGATTCTCAAGGAATAAACAAACTAGGTGCAATCAAAGTTCAACAACCGTTAGTCAATCAAATCAATCGAAAACTAATAAACTGCAATTATCTAGTTTCCCACCAACGGTACTCGTAGAGCTTCTTGATCCCACCGAAGTCTTTAATTAAACGAGCGGTCGTAAGAGATTTCGCCTAATTAGGGTACTTTCCTCTCCGGATAGACGGCTCCACCAGAAACAAAAAAAAGATAAAGTTTGCTTGGCTCTTAGGATAGTTTTCTAGAAATGCAAACTTGGGTATTTATAGACCAAGGATGTTTGGACACCAAGGAATTTCCAAAACCGAATATTCTCAAGATATGCAATAAATGCCCAAATCGGTTTTCATAATTCCAAGAAATGCTTTGTCCAATATTTTCCGAAATTTCTCAATAGGAAATCTCCAATTAGTAAATGCACATTACTAATTTTTATTCTCTAGAGATATGCATTTAATTGCTGGTACTTAAAGCATATAAAACTAAGAACCTTAATTAAAAGATTTTTAATTTATTTCGTACCGGGATCTCCTTGAGTAATTAAGGAATATCTTTGAATAATAAAAGATAAGAGTTATTGTTCGTGTTCAAAGTATGTTGACATCTTTTCTTTGTAAATCATCTATCATATTTACAATCTTGGAATCGATTATACCACACTTCCAAACAAGTTTAGAATTGGTTCATCTGTATTCCAAGACGACTATGTGATTGATCAAATATCAGATCACATTCATGGGTTTAATCGGTTCTACCAATCACTAGGATCGGTTATACCTTAATATGGAATACTTGTGATCGGACACACAAGTTACCAGGTCCGGTTACATCAGTTACCAGGATCGGTTACGTCAATTACAAGGACCGGTTACCATATACTCATGGTATTGCTTGTGATTGGTCACACCAGTCACTAGGATCGGTTACACCAATTACCAGGATCGGTTACACCAATTACAAGGATCGATTACACAACTCTTTTGTGATTGGTCATACCAATTACTAGGATCGGTCACACCAATTACAAAAATCGATCATACCATCTCAGGTGATTACTTAGGATCGGTTACACTAATTAAACAAAACTAGTCATACCAAATCATAAGTCAGGCATTGTGATTAGTTATACCAAGATACATAACAAGTTATGATCAGTTCTACCAACTCACACATATTGGTAATCCAAAGATATGCAATGAATAACAATACCAATAAGCCTAGCGCGCGATTTCCCTTTCGATTCATAAAACAAGTTCATGATTGTACTTCCTTTAAAAAAATGTAAAACATTGTTTCCTAGGATGAAATCTTCACCTTTACCCATACACATAATCACAATAGCATTCATACGATTATGTCGATGTCATATCTACGAAGTTCAAAAGATAAGCGTTATACTTCGTAGTCTAATTCCATAATACTATGATCATATGATCATGTCTCACTACTAGAGTAAAATATTCATTCACATCTTCGCAGTTATGTTTTCAATATAGCACGACTTGAAAGATACGTTAGGAATGAAACACTTCAAGTCAATATTACTAACATCAATAGGAAAGATGATGTCGTCGTTGTAGCTCGTTACTTCTTCACGTTCTTCAGGTCTTCGAGTAATACTTGTATGTCTCATATTCCTAGACTTTGTAACCTATACGAAGTTATCTCTAGTACATAATCAAGCGACTCTTAGATGAATTTTGATTCACTAAAATATGACAACCAAACTTGACATACTAACGCTTGGTGGGTTCAGCCGAGCTATGCTCTAACAGATTCTGCTGGTTCTTTGAAGGTCTCTCCACTAGAAGTGCTCGGATATCGCCTGACAAAGAAGAACAAGCAGACTGTTCATCAGGTTTTAGTTCATTGGGCCAACTCTACTCCATCTGAAGCTACTTCGGAGGACTCTGACTTCATGAAACAACATTTTCCAAAACTGATTCTTGAGGACTAAAATCTCTAAATGAGGCGGCATTTGTTATAGCCTAGCCTAGACTAGTTATGTATTATGGGACACCATGTCTATTTAGCCCTTATCTTAATTCTAGTACCTTTAGCTAATTACCCGCATGTTGTACGTGAGTAGTAGAGATGTTATTTTAACTGGCTTTCCTCCCTTGTACGGATACATTGTTAAATGGAATCCTAATCTTATCTTCTCTCTGAGTCTTTCTCTTCTCTCTTCCTTTCCTTTTTCTTCAACCTTCTTTCTAAATGCATTTGTAGTGAATCCACTACAGAACAACACCTAAATTATAAAAGGATAAATAATAAATAAATAAAATAAAAAACACAAAAGTAAAGCAAGCTCACGAAGAGCAACTCAGAATTAAAAAGCTCCAAACTCTAACGAGAACTACCAAAAATCCTTACACTCAAGATATCCCAAAAGTAAAAGAAGAAATAGAAAATGACCACCCTTCAAGAAACCCCATTTTCATCCTAATAGAGTATTTGACATCGTTAATTTGCTCATCATAGTTAGATTTAGAGTCAAAATCTCTCAAACCATCATTATCCTCAATCAGAGACATTTCCATCTCTCAATAAGATTTAGCAAGACTCTCCAATAGATTCATACACATAAATTTCATCATAGGATCAGAGATACCCGTCAACTTATTAAAAGTCATTTTGGAATATATTTTGGCCTCACTATAACAAAGGGAGCCGAAACAGAATTAGAAGACAAAACCAAATCCTTTCTCATAAAACTTTTCTTCTTCTTTTTCCGAATTGTAACTCAACTCAAATCCATTTGTGCTCGTAAACTACCCTCGGTAGAAAAAATCTCAATAGAATCATTTGTCGAATTTTGAGTTGAAAATCCATTTCCAAGAACTAGAACAATTTCCCTGAGATTTCATCAGAATTAGTTGTTCTACTCCAATAATCTCATTAATTTGTTTCAAATTTTAATACACCATCAGAATCATCATAAGTCTATCTTGCTTTTATCTCTCCTTTATATTGTCACTGCCAATTTTTTCACCAGCTTTCTATTTGCTGATCTCTGGTAGTTCTTCCAAGTTCTTAATAGTTGCAGATTCAAGGACCGACTCTACCATTTGTCGGTTTTTATTATTTATTTTTTTGGTGTATATAATCCATCCCCTTTATGATGTGTGAGCCACAATACCAATCCATCCCCCATACTCCCAACTAAATTATTCTCTTTCGAAGATTGGTTGTCCACCTGAGAAGTCTCCTTTTGGGATTCATTGAGACCATGCACCATGCTTAACTCATTTATACTTACATTCACAATAATTTATTTCCTCCCTCCCCAAAAAAAGTAGCAATATTCTCTATCTTGGGCTAGATATAAGGTTTAGATTTCTTTGGTATTCAGCTTTGTTTGTGATGTGTCTGATAGTGGTTGTGAATTTACTCGAGATATCTTGAGCATTCATTCCTGCTAGCACATGACTAGGTTTCACAGATTTTTTTTAGTTAACTACGTGAAAAGGAGAGGGTACCTAGTACAACACCAAATTTTTCGTTTGTGAACCTGCATTGACAATTTCTTGTAAAATCAGTAAGTATAGATCAATAGAAAAGATCTTTGTACCTGATTGTAAAACAAGGACAATCTAGTATATATCCGAAGTATACAAAAACTGAATTCCAACAAGATAAAGTTTTGTAATATATATTTCAAGACGCAAATTCACAAGCACAAGTCTTGTAAATTCTATACAATTTGAGCTAAAAAACTATCTAGGTTGAATAATGTACTACTTGTGATATTTCAATTATAAAGATTAGCAATATATTACGGAAAATAAATAATATAAGACACTAGAAATTTTGTTAACAAGGAAAACTACGATGTTGCAGAAAGACCCCGTGACCTCGCGCAGTTTAAACATTGTACTGTATTAAACCGCTACGAACACTACCCTACCATCAGACTTCAGACTGGAATGTAGTTGAGATAGAATCAACCCTCCGAGAATTCAACTTCAGTTGTGATCCTTATGTATCTTGGATCTCGCAATACCCTACGCACTTGATTTCCCTAGTTGGCGTCCTTTACAGACCTAAAATTGCTTCGGCCACGGTGAAGACTTTTAACTTTTCTGCCACTAACAAATAACTTATTGATTTCCTTCAGAGAGATATTAAATCAAGATAATAAAAAATTATTTTCTTATGAGGGATCTTCAAGGACAAAGAAGATATTAAGCAAACCTCAACAATTAAGATAACTCTCTTTAAAAGGTTATAGAGATGCCTAATCGATTCTATCGCATAAAATCAATCAAAGAACAATATAAAACTTATGGAATCACAAAGTATTAAATGAAGAGAACTTCATAATTTCGATCAATATTATTCATTGGATGATGGTTCTTAAATGGTCGTATAACAGAAGAGACGAACCCTATAATACACAAGAGCTATGATGATCATGATAAGATTCTAGATATCAAGAGCTATCAGGTCAAATATATTATGACCGGGCTTAACGAATCCCTTAGTGAAGACTTCAAAAGTAATAATTTAGTATAGTTTTACTAGAAAATTTAGATCTTTAATAAGAAGAGAATTGTAGCCGCAGCAAGGATACAACGTGCTAGGATTGAGATTCCAGTATGCAGATAATCCTCTATCTATATTGATGAACAAGACTAGGTAGCATAAAATCAAAGCTAAGTTCGTGAACTAGTTTCCATGTTTACGAATCTCAATATAGACTGATTCATGTAAGCATGTGAGAAGTTTAGCCTTGAAAGAAGAATATACACCCGCGTATTTATTGATATAAGCTTTGCGCACTAAAAGTTTAGTACAAGAACAATGGCTAAATTATTTGTGAATTATCAAACAATCATGAAGTTCAATAAATCTCAAAGATAAATAAGTTCGAAGTTTAGGAACTTTTTATATCAACACGTTCGTGAACTGTTCAAATCATTTTGTGTACTCAAGTTACAAAAAGAATCCAGGAACCACTTAAAGTTATCTAGTTCACGTACTGAACAAATCATCTAGTGTACTTGAGGATTCAAAAGTATCCAAGAACATCTCAAAATCAACCAGTTCACGAACTGGAAAAATCAGTTCATGTACGTGAGTTAATAAGAGATTCATTCATCAAGTATATTATCATTAATTCAAAGTTTATATACTGACCAAATCAGTACATGAACATGAGTGTAACTTGATGTCTCCTATGAACTTCTTACGCGATTACAATATACTAAATAATAAATTATTTTCAACCTATTATGCGATAAGTTCTTTATAACTTCCATTGCTTGAAATTATAATCCGAGATTTTCCAAGTATTAGCTTGAACACGAAAAAATTTCTTTGGAATTTTCATCATAATATCCAAGTTATATGACATTGTTTCAGTAGATAGAATGGTAGAAAATATGAGTAAATAGGATAGTCAGACATCACATACCTTTGTTGATGAAGTCCTCGTAGATGTCTTTGTAGTTCTTTAATCTTCAAGGTCAATCGGTGAATTCTGATACTCACCTACATGTTTTGTTCCTAGTCCGAGATTGACATTAAGACTATAAATCAAGATATAATTTTGATCAACTGAATTTGACAACAAGATTAACATACCAAAACTTGTGAGTTTACCTAGCGATTCCCTAACACTACTAATCCTGCTTCTAGCTTTGTTGCCCAGTGGAAAGTTATTTAAATTTTTCTTCTAGATGTACTTTTGTTCTGCCATTGAAGGTGAGCCTTCTTGCATTACTGCATCTAGATACACGATCAATGCCTCGTATCATCTTCATATTTTTTGGATATCTTACATATAATAAAATCAATGTTAATGAGAATTTCAGTTATTCTAGATACAGTTGGAACTATAGTATGAGCTAACTTCCAAGTACAACAAAGCTTCATACTAAAAAGCTTGATACTACAAATTGTTTGGAGATCCCAGATGTTGTCCCACTTTAAGTTCGAGTTATAGTGTTTCTTTTAATGAGTTTATCATATAAAGATCTAGCTGTAGAATTATCTTTCTTGGTTATGTCTAATCTCACTATATTTACTTTACAAAATTTAATTTTTTTCGGAATCTAGTAGTTGACAATTTTATTTGAAAAGCAATGGGTACCAAGTATACCACCAACTTTTTCGTTCAGCAACCTGTATGGACAAACCTAATATAATTGCAAGTAGATCTAATTAAAGATCCTTGAATAATATGTATATAAAGTTTTCTCGTATCTCTTCCACAATCAATATGTCTAGACAAAAAAATCCGTGAACATGTGTAGAAGAGTTCTTGACGATCTCACAAATCAATATCCAAGTTCAATCTAGTCGTATCCGAATCACGAAGATCCGAATTCTGCCAAGTATGAAACTTGTTATCTATCTTTCAAGATACAAATTCTATAAAAACGAGTCTCATAATTGATCATAACTAATAAGGAATTAAACTACCTAGATTGTATACATATTACTTGTGTTATTCCTATTATAAAGATAAAATAATATAACGCGAAAAAAAGAAAAATAGATAACACCAGAAGTTTTTTAACGAGGAAATCTAGACCTACAGAAAAAGCCAAGGACCTCGTCCAACTTTGAATACCAAACTGTATTAAGACGCTACAGACACTAGCCTACTATCAGACTTCGGACTGGAAAGTAGTTGAGACTTAATTATCCAAGCAATTCAGTTGCACCTATGATCCTTACATCTCTTGAACCTCGTAAGGCTCTACGTAATTGATTCTCTTAGCTGACGTCCTTACATCCTAAGAGTTGCTTCAACCTAAGTGTAGAATTTTCGATACCAATCTGCCTCTAACAAAATCCTATTTGATTTCCCTTTAGATCGTTTAGATCAAGGCTTGGAATCTATTTGCAATACACAAAAATAGCAAACCTCACGAATCCGGAACACTTACACTCAGTTAGCTGAGAAGCCTGGATTACTAACCACCTCTTAAGAACAATCTTAAACTGATCAACAAAGAAGAGTTTTTGATATCTATCTTGAAGAATCATAAAGTCTGGGACGAAGAGAACTGGGTGATTTCTATCTATCATGTTCTTGATTGGAAATTGACCAAAACCTCGACATCAATACAAGAAAGATCAGGATACACACACTATCAAGGTAAAGATAGTCAGACCTGGCTTCACAAATCCCTAAGTGAAGTCTTTAATCCGTAAACCTAATTATGTTTCTCAGAGGAAACCTAGGTTAATAGAGGATGAATCTAGCAACCAACTAGGACATAGAAGTGTCAGGGGTTAGAATTCCCAATTATTTAAGTCTCTTTATTTATTGGGCCGACCGAGCGAAGCGAGGGAGCACCTTATATATGGTGACTATATGTCAATGTGAAGCATGACTCTTTTTTTTTCCAATTTGACACAAAAAGATTGGATTTGGTGTTTGTAACCAAAAAAAATCAATCAATAATGAAAGGACTAACTGGTCCCTCCTTTTTAGTCCAATTACTATAACTCCTTGTGTATCCTATTTTTGTAGGGATATAATTGGCAACCAAACTTTAATATAACATATCTAAAAATTCGTGCCTTGAAATTTTGCAAATTTTATCTCGTTGGAAAGGTTTTAAAAAAAATCTACGCAATGAGTACCAACAAAAATATCAAATTTAGAGTTTTTACGAAAAATTTGGATATGTTTATCATTTTAGGCACAATTTTCGAAAATTAAATGTATATCCATTATGCAAACCACCACAAAGGATACATAATACTTTATGTAGCCATATTTTGGTTTATGCATCAACTTATTTTCCGTTGCCACTAATAAAACGATGTACTCCCGTCGTTTCAAGAAAAATGATACTTTCACTTTATGCACAATTTTTGAAAATTGAATGCGTAGCCATTATGCAAACCACCACAAAGCAGCCATATTTTGGTTTATGCATCGGCTAATTTTCCGTTTCAGGAAAAGTGATACTTGTAACCTGTGTCGGGAAAAATGATACTTTCACGCGTGTCTAGAAAAATGATACTTTCACCCCCCATGTCAGGAAAAATGACACTTTTAATATTTTCGCGTCGTGTCAGGAAAAATGATATTTTTGCGCCGTGTCAAAAAAAATGATACTTCCCACCGTGTCAGGAAAAATGATACTTTCGCGCCGATTTCTTCGGTCGGCCGTCCCACCATGGCAGCGGTCATCTAGTAGATTTTCAAGACTAAAGGTGTTAGAGCACTGCTCGTTCGAACTCGCAAGCGTTGCTATCTCAAGCTTGTTTGTCAAGTTTAGTTGTAAAAACTATAAGTCTTGATTTCTAGTCTACTTATAGTTATGTCTCGGATTAGGATAGAATGTGTAGTTGAGCTTTAGACTTCACGACTTTCATTGATTGAAGACGAAGAACTACTAAGGGGAGCTTGTGGACTTCATCAACAAAAGGTATGTGGAGACTTGAACTCATCTATCACTCAGAAGTCTATTTTTATTCTATCTCCTATTGAGACAAAAGTCGTATAGCTATATAGACTTTACTTTATACACATTTGATATTTCGAGCTGAGTTTAACTCGCTTACATATTTCTCGAAATATGTGTTGGTAAGCTTCCATTTTAACCAAGTTCATCTTTTATTCATGACGAAAGTCAAAAGATGATCATGTGAAAATCTCCTGGTAACATCTTACATGATTTTTGTGAGACAGTCATTTGATATAGACTCGGAATGTTTCGTATTGATCATTTGATCACTTGAAAAATGCTTTGAAGCTAATAGTTTGTATGCGACAGCTATTCTCTTCTTCTAAGAATGTTTCAATGATTAAAAATGGGAGTTTACAACAATTAACCTTTGATTGGATATAGCACAGTATGAGACCTCATAAGTCTGTGTTTGTAGCAATCTGACTCTGTGGACAGAAGATTGTCTCATTCTTACGCATACAAAAATGTCTTCCAAAGTTTTTAATTATGCCAAATTTCTTGGGATTACCTTAAAGGATAACTCCTTAGTTGATTCTTCCGAGTCCTGAGGTAGAAATTTTTTGCTTTCAGATTCTGATAACATTCCCTCTGATGTGACATTTGACACTATGTCGGAAGCTGAAATTGAACTCACCAGAACCTTAAAAAAAATCCGCTGAGATTTTTGACATTCAAGATTCTAAAATAAAATCTCTTAAAGAAAAACATGCTCAGCTCCTTGTTGAACTTAAGAAGTCTCTTAATCGAGAACATGAACTCTACAATATCGTTTAGTCATTCTCTAACAATATTGAAAACCTTGTTCAAGAAACTACCCTACAACGTGAAAAGATTATTGTTCTTGAAGATATTGTTAAATAAAATTCAATTAAAGAAAAACATTTGATCGAGACTCATTCATCAGATCTGGACAGCATTCGTGTTGAAAAAGAGAAACTGGTTGCATCTCTTCTTTTAGCGCAGGAACAGTGCAAATCTTTGGAAAGGGAAAACTCTATTTAATGAGTAAACCTTCTTCTGTGCCAATCTCTAATTCTCATAGGGGATTACAGTACATGAAGAAAAATACTCTAAAGGAAGCATTTGCTAAAAAATATTCTCATGACTTGCAGTCTTCTAATAGGGATACTAGTTTAAAATAGGTTCCTTACGATGTTTCTCTTCCACGAACCTGTTCCTTCTGTGGGAAAAGAAATCATTATGATTCACATTGTTATGCTAGAAAGAAACAGATTTCTGATCTTCAAAATCTACTTCTTTTTGATGTCGACAGAGTGAATTGTCTGTCAACATCTACAATGGATTTCATTCCTGCAGAAAACCAGAATTATCATGCACAAGGTTTCCAAAGTCACCCCTCTAGAAATCGCTACAGGAATCGTGTACTTCTTAATGGTGCTAATTTGTGCGCTACAAATGTACACATTCCCAGTGCTAATGAGGATAAGTCTGGTAGATCTAAGTCTAGGAGATGGAATCTTCTCAATTCTGACCCTCTGAACCTATCTCTAGAGGTCCTAGATTTAGTCCTCAGAAAAATCCTTCTGATGGATACTCAAAAAGGTTTATGTCTTATTCCCTTGGAGTAAGAAACAACCGAAGGAAGGTAAGGAATACAAGGCTCAAACATTCAGATGGTATTTATAACTCATCTCTCAACATTCATGGTGGGATTACATCTCACCTTGCTACTTAGCTCTAGGTAATTCATCCTTGTATCTAACTTGAGAGTTACAAGGATGATATTTGCGAGATGCTCAAGTTTACTGTAGGTTACCATCTGTCTTGTATTTGATTTAGCTGTTTTCTTCTTTTGTGAATGTTGAGTCATATCTTGACTCCTAGTAACTAGTGTATCTTTTTCATATGCTCTGATTAAATCTTTTAATTATTGAGCTATGAAGGTAAGAGATATCTAAAAATAGAGAGTATTTCCTTATTCTTGGATCTTTTCTGATCCATTAACCTTTCATACCAGATCCACGAACGTCCATGTCTTTCTTGGGAGTAGTTTTAGGGTTTCCATAACAAGGATGTCCTTCTCTTGTTCATAAACATATATATATTATAGTAGGAAATACCAATAGGTCCTAGAAATAATATATTAGAGAGAGTTTGGTCCAATTGACTGAGTCAACTGTCTATTTGGTCTATTTTCAAAATATATTTTACAGTTTGGTCCTAGAAATTATGGTTTGGTCCTAGGATGACGTCATGGATGATGTAATTGTCATTGTGTGGTGACAGAAATATCCTTTTGGGACCACATATATAGAAAAAAACCCTAGAAAATAAGATATTTTCAGATTTACTTTCTCTCTCTTCCTGTTTTCAGATCTAGTTTCTCTCATTTTCTCTCCCTTTTCCATTTTTTTTCCTGCTAGTGATGAAGAAGATGATGAATGATTATCTCTTCTCTCCATTTTTTTTCTCTGCTAGTGATGAAGAAGATGAACGATGATGATGATGATGAATAGGATGAAGTTTTGCGGGTTTTTTTATTTTTTTTATGTTTGCTGCTGTTTTGATGCTGAAGACGTGGATGTTAAAGATTCTGCTGATATTTATGATGATGATGGACCTTTATTATCTTCACATGCTTGGGTAAGTTTCGGATCTACAAAAGAACCTTGAAATCCTTGGATTTCTTCATCTTTTTCTTTTTCTTCATCATCACTTTGGATCTTCTGTTCTTGATTTTTGGATCTGCTGCTGTTGCTGTTCGTGTTGCCGTTGAAGACGATGAAGATGAGTTGTTGTTTCTGATGAAGAAGATGAAGATGACGAAGTTCATTTCTGGAATGAACTCTGGTTTGTGATGAAGATTTTGATGTGTTTTCGTCTGTTGTTGCTGATGATGATGGAGACGATGAAAATGATGAAGATGAGTTGCTGTTGCTGATGAAGAAGTTAAAGATGACGAAGTTCATTTCTGGAATGAACTCTGGTTTGTGATGAAGATTTTGATGTTTTTTCGTCTGTTGTTGTTGCTGATGATGGAGACGATGAAGATGAGTTGCTGCTGCTGATGAAGAAGATGAAGATGACGAAGTTCATTTATGGAATGAACTCTGGTTTTTAATGAAGATTTTGATGTTTTTTTGTATGTTGTTGCAGCTGATGATGGAGATGATGAAGATGAGTGTTGTTGCTGATGAAAAAGATGAAGATGACGAAGTTTATTTCTGGAATGAACTCTGGTTTGTGATGAAGATTTTGATGTTTTTTTATCTGTTGTTGTTGTTGCTGATGATGGAGACGATGAAGATGAGTTGCTGCTGCTGATGAAAAAGATGAAGATGACGAAGTTCATTTCTGGAATGAACTCTGGTTTGTGATGAAGATTTCGAAAAAAAATTTGTCTGTTGTTGCTGCTGGTGATGGAGACGATGAAGATGAGTTGCTGCTGTTGATGAAGAAGATGAAGATGACGAAGTTCATTTCTGGAATGAACTCTGGTTTATGATGAAGATTTTGATGTTTTTTCGTCTATTGTTGCTGCTGATGATGGAGACGATGAAGATGAATTGGTGCTGCTGATGAAGAAGATAACGAAGTTCATTTCTGGAATGAACTCTGGTTTTTAATGTAAAAAATGAACTCTGTTTTTAGATCTTGAATTACTAGGTGTTCATGTAAAGAATGAACTCGTGTTGAAGATGAACTCTGTTTTTTAGTAGGTGTTCATGTAAAGAATGAACTCGTGTTGAAGATGAACTCGCGTTGAATTACTAGGTGTTCATTTGAAGGAATGAACTCCGGAGTTCATCAGACAGAATGAACTCCGCACAAAAAATAAGTAGGAAATTTAGTTTGGTTTTATCAGGTGTTCATTTGAAGGAATGAACTCCGGAGTTCATCAGACATAATGAACTGCTATAAAAAAATAAGTAGGAATTAACATGGAAGGGTACTTTGGTCCATTTAATATTTTTAAATAATTATGGACCAAATGGAAAAGGTGATTTCTGAAAGGACTAAACTGACTTAGGACCACCTAAAAAAGGACCAAAAGATATTTTTCCCTATATTATATTTTTTTTACTTCCCTAATATAAAATAAAATAAAAATGGAGAACTCCTCAAGACCTCAGGAAGTGGTGAATCTTGAGATGGAAGAAGACATTAAAGGATGCGATTCAGTTCAAGAACTTGTCTTGAAAAAGATGATTGCAAGGAAAGAGTACAACTCTTGGATTGGTGAATCTGTCAAGGATTTAATTCTTTTTCAGAATGACTCAAGGATCGAATTTGCAAATCTTCAACCGCAAATGAATCAGCTTATTGATAGTCAGACCAAAATCCTTGAAAATCAAAAGATCTTGATCAGGAATCAGAAGAAACTCATCGTGGACTGCGTCAAAGCTAGGCAGCTTGCCCACATTGTTGATCGAAAAGTTAATGTTCTAACCCATGAACATGGGGTATCTACGGTCAAAAGAATCAAGGATATCAGTGATACCTTTTATGATGGAGCTTTCCAAAGGTATGAAGTTATCAAAGAAACTTGATTTTTGTCTAGAAAACTTCTTATGAGAATTTATTCTTGTGTTTTAAGAAGGATAATTAGGGTTTGGAATAACATATATTATGATTACACATAGCTATTGCCAACGATTTTCATCTTGCAATGTTTTTAGATTTATTCTAAAGTTTATTTGGAAGATGATTTTGCAGTATTAATCTTTATTGGTTTTATATATTGAAAATAATGTTATGGGAAATGTGTGTTTACGTCCGTGAACTATGATTGTCCCATATATGTCAAAAGTTAAGTCTATTATGTCATTATGTAAATATTGATGGAAAATAGAATGAACTTTTGATGTCAAAGATTAAGTCTATGGTATCATTATGCAAATATTGATGAAAAATAGAATGGATCTTTGAATATTCCGCAGTATTGAACTTTCCCTGATCCACTTCTATGTGAAAGTACTGTACGGCTCCGAAAGTTTTCTTATGTTGAGCATTTCCGATTAAATTAATCATTGAGGTTCCTTTGTGGTTAATTTAATTAAGTTTTTAGGATACAAATTCATGTTTCATGTGATTTGTTAATGTCCATAAAGATCCTTCTTTTCTTGTAAAAGTAAGGTCGCTCTTGTTGTTCTTTCGGGAATGACATTTTATGGAGGAGAGTTCTTAATTGCCAAATATTTGTGGGGAGTGCGACTGTGGAATATTGTAGGAGTTATCTTGTATCTTTATAAACTCCTTGAAGAATACACTAAGTTTCGATTATGTGAAATCATCGAAACAAAGTTGATATGTTCTCTTTTAGTCATGAAGTATCTCTATGAGAATTTCATTATAATCCCGCTAGTTCACCATAGTATTATTGTCAAAGTTGTGATACAATTGAACTTTGATGATGTGTAATAATACTATGCACTGTATAACAATACGAAAACATCTTGTTTTTATATATTGTTATGTCTACGGATCTTCAACAACTATGATGTTGGGTTGAACACATTCAGATTCACTGGAGTACTTGGAAGTGATGAAGATTTCGAGTAATATTGAAGAACCAAGGAAATCAAGAATTTGGATGAGAAGCTACAAAGTTTATTTATTTTGTAATCCATATGTATTGATAGTTTTGTCACTAAAATTGACAAAGGGGGAGATTGTTAGAGAACTTCTCGTTCGAACTCTCAAGCGTTTCTATCTCAAGCTTGTTTGTCAAGTTTAGTTGTCAAAACTATAAGTCTTGATTTCTAGTCTACTTATAGCTATGTCTCGGATTAGGATAGAATTTGTAGTTGAGATTTAGACTTCACGGCGTTTATCGATTGAAGATGAAGAACTACAAAGGGGAGCTTGTGGAACTTCATCAACAAAAGGTATGTGGAGACTTGAACTCATCTATCACTCGGAAGTCTATTTCTATTCTATCTCCTATTGAGACAAAAGTCGTATAGCTATATAGACTTTACTTTATACACATTTGATATTTCGAGCTGAGTTTAACTCGCTTACATATTTCTCGAAATATGAGTTGGTAAGCTTTCGCTTTAACCAAGTTCATCTTTTATTTATGACGAAAGTCAAAAGATGATCATGTGAAAATCGCCTGGTAATATCTTACATGATTTGTGTGAGACAGTCATTTGATGTAGACTCAGAATGTTTCGTATTGATCATTAGATCACTTGAAAATTGCTTTGAAGCTAATAGTTTGTGTGAGACAACTATTCTCGTCTTCTAAGAATGTTTCAATGATTAAAATGGGAGTGTAGAACAATTAACCTTTGATTGGATATAGCACAGTATGCGTACTTGTATGCTAACTATTGCAAATATATTCCAAGTCTGGGAATTGAGTATGCATACCCGTATGCGTACTAATTCAACAGTTGAAGTCTGGGAAATATAGTATGCATACCCGTATGCGTAGTGGTTTCAACTGAGTTCGGTCATGAACGACAGTATGCGTACCCGTTTGCATACTGGCAAACAAGACCAGGTCCGGGAACTTAGGTATGCGTACCCATTTTCATACTTGAGTGGGTAAAGTTCTAAAATCGGTTATGTATGTTTACATACTCATGAACAAATACATTATATAATAAGGAATGCAATCTTTGCAAACCGTGGCTATATTGTTCATGAATCGATTCGAGTGAATCAAAACCGATTTTGCTTCAATTGTGTTTGGTATACTTCTATGAGAATATAAACAATTAAACAACTCTATAACTAGTTTCATTTGAGTCATTTGAACTAGTTGTGATTAAGATGAACAAGGTTGATATGAAAGTGTTCATATGGATAACTTCGGCTGTTATTGAGCCAACTCAATATACACGTTTAGGTACGGTTACCCATATCTAAATAAAAGTATATTTCATTTGTGTGTAACAAGCTAAGTTAAATCTAACGGTTGAAAAATATTAGCTTGAATCTTAAATCAGGTTTCATCTAACGGTGAATATTGAATGCTTTGTTACCAAGGTAACATTGATTGCAAACCCAGATTTTAAGACTATATAAGGGAGAACTCTAGCAACTGGGAAACCTAATCCCCACACCTCCTATGTGATACTAGTTGCGACTAGAGTCGATTCCCCTTTAACCTAGGTTTTTCTAAAACCATTATAGGTTAACGACTTAAATACTTCATTGGGATTCTTAAGCCAGACCCAACTATTTTCTCTATAGTTGCGTGTTCTGATCTTACTTTGTTCTATCGTATTGAGTACTATCTTCTCTAAGATTTGCTCGAGATTTAATATCTGATATGTAAGATATAAAAAGTTATCACAAAGCTCTTTGTCTCATTCTTTGTGATTCCACAATATCTTGTTCCGCTACCATACGGTTAAGTTATTGTGAGGTGATTGATATTACTAGGCTGTTCTTCGGGAATATAAGACCGGTGTATCAATTGGTTCCTATTCACCTTGATTTATCAAAAGACGGAACAAAAACTCGTAGGTATTTCTGTGGGAGACATATTTATCTATTCAATAGATCTGTGTGAGATTGATTTGTTTATCAAGTCTTCGACTTTGGATCATAGCAACTCTTAGTTGTGGGTGAGATCAGCTAAGGGAATCAAGTGCATAAAGTCCTGCTGGGATTCAGATGCGTAAGGAACGCGACTGTAACTTAATCAGTGTGAGATTGGTTAGGGATCAACTACATTCCAGTCCGAAGTTAACTTGTAGTAGGCTAGAGTCTGTAGCGGATTAATACAATGTGGTGTTCAAATCTGGACTAGGTCCCGGGGGTTTTCTGCATTTTCGGTTTCCTCGTTAACAAAATTTCTGGTGCCTGTGTTATTTTTTTTCCGCATTATATTTGTTTATATAATTGAAATATCACAGATTTTTCGTAGTTCAATCAATTAGATAATCCAACCTTTGGTTGTTGATATAAATTGATTGACACTTAAACATTGGTCTTTCGTACCGTTCAAGTTGTTTCTCATAATAATCAGGCTTGCGGATTTCTATCTGTTTGATTTGCTGATTACATTGAGAAATAGAGTTATATAACTCTTGGATGTATTTTCCTTGATTGAATCTGACTGTCTAGTTGATTCTCTTGGAAATATAGTGGAGTTAGTCCATACAGATTGCCTAAACGAAATATTGGGTGTGGTTGGTAGACCCCCATTTTTTCAAAAGGTAGTTGTTAATTCAAGCTAAGATAACTTGAGATTCAAGCAAACATTTCCTCACTTAACATGAAAATCTTATTTGGAGTTCATGTAAGCGTGTGGTAAGTTTATCTTCAAATTACATAGAATAATATACACTATGGTCCAGGGTACTGGAACCATGTATAATGATAGTTCATGGAAAGTATGCCATAAACGTATAAGCATAGTTGTGTTCATTTAACACTCAAGACTTAAATCATCATTCACAAACACAGAGTGATTTAGTGATCAAAGATGTCTTTGAAATGTTAATGAGAGTTGTAGCAATGCCAAACGTATTTGTGAAAATAGTTTATGAGCATCTTATTAATTCGTACTGGGTAGGTATATGTAGGGGTACACGTACCTATGAACCAGTTCGCGAATTCAGGGAACTAGTGTACGCGTATTGGGTCTGCATACCCTTAAGTTATTCACGAATTTAGGCCCTTGAGGCAAGCGTATTGGGTATGCATACCTCCCCCCTTTACGAATTCAGAACCTCATGAAATGCGTACTGGGTATGTATACCTACATACGCTCCAGAACTCAGGTGTCTAGGGTACGCGTATTGAGTATGCGTACCAACCAAGTGTCCAGATTTCAGTAGTTCTGGAAAACTCTCTTTCATAGTTTGAAACATTTCCAATCTCCATAGACATGAACTATCATTGTTTGGAAAATTTCCAAATGATCAACTTGAAACAAAAATAGTTGTTGAACAACAAAATGTTCTTAACTAAGATTGATAAGGATCTATGAACATCCATTGCTTGAAGCATATTTCGAGATGTTTAACAAGACTAGCTTGACTCGAAATTTCTTCTTTGCGATATTAAATCTACTAAAAATCATACGACATAGTCCCATATAGATAGAATGGTAATGCAGTGAGTAAACAGGATGATTCAGTCTTCACATACTTCTTTTTCGATGAAGTTTTCCCAATGTCTTCGTTTGAGCTTCAGTTTTCAATATTAAAGGTTATTCAGTGATGTCTGATACTCAACTACCATCCTAGTCCAAGACTTGACTTTAGTAAACTAGAAATCAAGATATAGTTTTGTAAATCTGACATTGACAACAAGCTTGAGATAGCAAAACTTGTGAGTTCTACCGAGTACTTAGCAGTACTCTAACATTATCTCATATCAAACCTAACATCGACTAAAAAATGGAAAAAAAATATATAAACATGGTTAACTAATGAGAGAGATATCAAACCGCTGAACTTACAGTGGACGTTGATAGAGATTCTTCTATGTGGATTTTGAGGAAAGAAATTGGTGGTGAACCTGCTGGTTATTAACAGTTCGATGAAGAAAAACAGGAAGAAAAAAAATAAGAAGAGGAAAAATGAAGTGGTAGTGTTAGTAGTGGGTATAGACGTATAGTCCTGTTAACAATGGCAGTGGTGTTGCAGAGTTAAAGAATGAAGAAGTAAGAACATGGTTAGGAACTGAGTGAAGTAGAAAATGATTAACTTATAAGTGAAAATTGGATGGATAGTAGATTTTTGAGATTAAATATACGGCTAGGCATTACCGGCTTTTCGGTTCGGTTCTATACTAAACCAGATACAAACCAGAAATATCCGTTTTCAGCTCTCTAAAACCAAAACCAAAGCATCAACAGATAGTTCGGTTCATTTCAGTTCTCAATATAACGGTCTGGTTTGGTGCGGCATCAAAATAAAATATATTTATTGCAAGATGCAAAGCATTCAAAATATATGTGGATCCGAAGGGAAAAAATTCATGACCAAAGTCACCCAGTATCATTACCATTCTTTTCTTTTTTAAATGCAGTGGACTACTTTCGTATCGTTTTCTTGGGGGCACTAAACAGTGGAAATTGATAAGAAAGCTTGATTTTCTTACCAAAGCGCGGTGGAAATTCAAGAAAATAGAGTTTTCCCATGGACGTATCCCCAAGCCGGCCAAATTGCTGAAACCAATCCACGTACGTACCCCACCAAGGCACCAACCCACTCCCCGCCTCACCATTGAAAAGCTCATCTAAATCTTGTCTGACTGTTATCGGCTTGATTTTATCTTCTTTCTTATTTTAAAATTTTGAGACAAAATAGCCGTAGTTAAAAGTTTAATCACCTTATAAACCAAACGAGTTGTAAACCAAAAGTGTATATGCCATCGTCGGCAAGCTAAACTGGACATTTGGTAAGATGAATAACTTATGTAACATTAACTTAATGATGCTTGAGCCAGACATCATTTTTCAACTAAAAAGAGTAGTTGTAAGTGAACTTGTTGCTTGAAGCAGAGTTCTAGCCTAAATGATTCTCTCATTTTTCTTGTTCGTAATCCTTTGGTGACAATTCTTTATCGATCAAGGAAAAACAAAAAAATATCAAGATGGAATTGAAAAAAATAATTTTTATTTTCAACATTCTTCGAACTTATACTAAGAGAAAGAATACTTAAGTTTTAATTCTAATAATTTATTTAAAAAAATAGATAGAAAAAAGTCTGATATTTTATTTACATTATGTTGATTCGATCTTCTGATGAGTCAGATTGGCTTCCTCATTTATGAATTATTCGAAAACTTTATTTGTGTCTTTTCAGAAGTTTAGGTCCTTACTAGCGCTGGGACAACAGAGGGTAATCCAATATTGGGACAAGACGTGGCACAATTTGAATGGTGGATAGGGGAATGGTTCTAGCATTAGGAATAGGTAGTCTAGACTCATTATCGCAGATTTGACCCATGCTAATTGTCCCGTTTTAGCATTTTGGCTTTAAAAAGGTAATTTTACAAAAGAGAAAAAACACGAAGGATGGGGTGAATGCAAATATTTAGATGCTAATAAACCCATTATCCTGAGTCCTTAATTACGTTAGGTCTAATAAAAAAACATTATGGTGAATACCAGAATTTGGGGACCACGACATGGATTTTATACTCTAAAGTTAGAACATTAAAGCCGGCAATCAAAACCAAGATTAGCTAGAGAAATAGAATCACCGATTGAGAAAAGATAGATAAAAAGCTCTTGAAAGTTAAAAAAGGAAGTATTATTTTCCAAAGACATGCTTTCAAAGAGGTGGAATTGACGGACGATGAAAGCGATCGAAAATTGTCAAACTTTTAGGCTGGGTAGTATTTCTCCCTTGCTCCCCAATGTCCACATGACATTACAAAAGCCGCATTTTTGGGAAGTCATTTTCCCCCTTTTGACCTAAGTTAAGCATGCAACCAAGGATTTTCTTTTGTTTCATTTTTTGATCAAACAGATTTACTTACGCGGATCATGAAATTCGAATCCCCTTCCGTATTAGCTTCCCAACCGTTTCCCTGTCTATTTAGGCATACATATGGTTGAATTTTTGAAGCCATTTCAAGGTTTGATCATAGACATATATATATACTGTTATACAAATAGTGGGTCAACGGGGAGTTTAACCAATTACTAATTGGACACTCGGACATAAAAATTATTATGAGATGAGACAAAATAAAATAACCTAGTATGACGTCAAATGTAGGTAGAGGGAGACCCCACAAAATCTTTGACAGAGACAACGTTATCAGCGGGGAGCTAACACAAGATTTGTTAGGGATTAAATATATGAAGATCTAAGAAACCTTCGTTCGTTTGGCAACTCGAAAGATTTATGATAATCAAATGGAAGTGGTGATGATACGATGACCAAAATCATACCTCACCTAAGAATCTGTTTTACACAGTCCAGTCCCGCGAGTCTTGGCATCAAAATTCAAATTCAAATATATTTCTCAGATAATGGGAATACACATTCGGAGGTCGGTAATTTTCTTAAGTCTTGATATTGTTCCAGCATTTGTCAAACATTTCTACAAAACCACCATTAGGTCAACCTTGATAAAGCACTTAGACCATCCATTAGTGAGATTTAATAAGTTATATAATACCAAGAGGTGAGTAATTTTTCAAATAATACTTTTTTTATCGGACCCAAAATAAAAAATCTTATGAGACACATCAAAAATCAAATGAGACATATGAAGAATTTAATGTTGCAAATACTTATGTATAACATCTAAATGAGCTAGAATGTCATTTTTGTTTGAAAATATGGAAATATATTAAAGTAGTCTCCTCTTCCTTCTTGCATAAATGACAAAGTGTGCTTTGCATGCACATTAATCCCTCTTTGTCTGAGCATATTCAAAATGGGGAGAGAGTGATGAAAGTTTTCTGAAAACATAAAGCTTACCTAAGGAGGAATATCCCTTTTCCAAAAAAGTTTCTCAAAACCACAAACATTATTATCTTACAACTCATAACACTTTTGAACTCAAAAAGACTCCAAAATAGAAACAACGTCATCTTCGTTCAGTAACTTATGAACATCTGAATCTTGATTTGAAAGTCTAATATTTAATTCTTGATGGACAATGGGTTGTGATTGCTTCTCTGCAGCAATTCATCCCTGCCAAAGATTTTCCTTTCATATCTGGACTTGAGGATGAAAGAATCTGCAGTGCAAATACTTCTGGTTGTCTTACTTGTTGATGCATATAATAAGGTAAGAGCCAAAACTGCAACTCTTAATATCTATAAGATAATCTCGAAGTTAGAGGTTTTGAATTAGCTTCTAAGTTCCATCTCTATGGACATCATCAAGAATATCTTGTGCATATTCTTTGGAAATGCAATTTCAATCTAAACGTATGGAATTGGAATTGTGATCTTTTCAATTGTTTGACGTCAAAATCCTTTAATAAACTGATTCATTGTTGCGAGCACAAAAGTCCCACATTGATTAAGATATGGTTTGCAAGGAATAAACATCTTTGAAATTATTTCCCCAACTATGGGTAAAGTCAAGAAAAGAGTTTTGCAGTTGACTCAAGAGTTGAGTTTTAGACTAAATGGTTACTGGTGGAATACATCTCAAGACATTGGTATTCTTCAATATCATGGTGTTCAAATCAGCAAGATCAGACTTTCCAAAATTATTAAATGTTTCTTTAGATTGCCTGAGAATGATTTCACCCTCTTATGTTGTGATGGAGCTTCGTAGGGTAACCTTGGAATCGATGGATATGGATTTTTTTGCAGGGATTGTGTGAGTTCTTTTATTTATGCAGAATCTGGTGGTTTTGGGATATCGCTTCAAACTTTTGTTGGGTGGGCAGTGAAAACTGGAAAAGTTAAGCTGGTTATCCATTCTGGTTCTAAAACTGTGATTTCTATGTTTCAGTCTAGTTGCCTTCATTGGTACATTGATGCAAGATGGGCTAGAAGCGGTTCTTATCTCCAGGCTATTCTATTCAATCATGCTTATAGAGAAGTAAATTTCTCAGCATACTTCTGTAACACACGCACTTTTCACGTGGCGCATACTCAAAGAATGCGCGTCATGGCTTGGGATGAAGCTTATATTGTGTGTTTGACCTAGGGCCAATATGGAGCCAAAGGGGGCGCATTATGTTGGGTATACTGGCCAAGGGACAATATCGCACCAAGAGGGTGCAAGTTGCAAGCTACATTGATCTAGAGGCAATATTGTGTCATCGTGGCACATTACCTAGGGCAAATATTGTGCCAATATGACGTATTACTTTAGCTATATTGGCCATGAGCCAATACCGCACCAAAATGGTAAATTAGGCCAGTTGGATGGCTGGCCTTGAGCAAAGCAGCGCCACTATGGCGCATTACGTCTGACATCGACCTAGGGAAAATATCGCACCACAGTGGTGCATCATGCCAGAGCAGGCTGGCCGAGGAAGTGTGGCACAATCATGGCGCAATATTAGAGTTGGCTTATAGGTTAGAATGGAAACACAGCCATCATGGCCAGTTATTCAGAGATCAATGGCAACGTCCATGAATAGTGAAGCAAGAACGTCAAATTCCCTAACTTTTAGTTGTAGAAATGTCAATAAAACATATATAGAGAGGGGTGGTTGGTTGAAGGTGCATATATGAACTATGCAAACGTAAGCTTCGTAGCTTAGCCGGTAATGCATAAATAAGCCTCATTTATAGCTGCATGGCCTTGCAAATGGAGCATTTTATCCATGGGAATCACTATGCCATGTCGCGGACTAAAATATTCATCGCCTTGATGCATTTCTTCGAAACAGCCTATGCGGACTAGGCATAGCTTTGCCACGGCATTGCAAAATGAGTTGGCTTAAGTTGCTTGTCCCGGCGTGGATGAACTACGATCCATTCTTGATTCCTTTAAGGTACGTAGGCAGCTGCCATGAGTTGCAGCATCGATGGTCCATCATATTGTCGCTTATATCATCTAATTGCGAGGTGTTTGCGACATTATGGTAACTCATATCATCTGGCTCGGCAAGGCGTTGCAAGAAATGATTGTTACGGTAGAACCTCTGTATATTAATACTCTCGGGCAAGCACAAAATTATTAATATGTGGAGGTTATTAATATATAAAGGTTGATAAATGTAATATTTTACATACCGTGACTATAATTTTGTATCAATATGCAGAGGTTATTAATATATAGAGTATTAATATATGGAGGTTCTACTGTACCATACTTTATTGAGGTAACTTGAATTCCGTTCCTTGGATGTTCATACTCCCCATCAAGTCATTCGACATAGGCATGCACCAATGGCGCATTGGACATGGCCAGGAAAGTAAGCTATATTGGTATGCAAGTTAGCGGAGCTTGCATAAGTCACTGGCATCATTAGGATATGCAAGGCTAGTACGCATGAGCCAGAATGATGCACCCTTGTCACAAGCAAGATCAGTGCAGATTTTTTTTGCAATGCCTAAGTTAAGTAGGGAAGCTGGAAATAGGCCTCCAATGGCCTATGCACAAGTCTAAGGCATGTATTATGCCTGAACAAGGCTCGAAAGCTAGTCATGCATGCAAGAACGCATTGGTATTATCCTTTATGGCTTTATACCTTTTACATAATAAGGGTAAGTTGGAATGGTATTGAAGATAAGTTTTAAGGCAACATGCTTGCAAGGGCAAATGAACGTGCATTTGTGAAGCTTGAAGAGAAGTTTTAAGTCCCGATTAGTAGCATCAGAGTGGCACATCGTGGATGTTATAGCTTGCATACCCTGGCGCGTTAAGCGTAATTTTCCAGTCCATCACAACTTCTTTTCAAACAAAGGCTCTTATATGAGTAGGGTTCAGATTAGGCATTTTCATTCTCATCCTGCCGATCTGCAAAGCTTATAATAACCACCAGATGCTTACTTTAGATTCAGATAGTCGGATTTCTTGGTCTGGTTTAATGTTCTATTTAGTTTACTTTAGTGGGCTCTTATTTTTTGGTGGACTAATTGTTTTGCCCCTTTTTTGTTTTTTGTTTTGATCTTTTCATTTCTTTCTTTTGTAGCTGGACTTTCTTTTTTTCTTTAATAGGGTTTGTTTTTTGAAAATAAATAAGTAATTTATGAACATGACCTAGTCCACTCCAAAGAAGGTTCAATTCCCTTTGCTCATGGACTGGAAAAAAAATTCTTGACTTACTACAGAGTCCTCCACCTGAAATCATCTCCTTATGAGACATGTACCTGGTACCAACCAGCGAGAAAAATCTCCCACCCTCGAAAGGTGACCCGTTGTCGAATCTAATACTATTTGTAATGAGTCATCCCCTACCAATATTGTCTCTGCATTTAGCCACTGCATTTAACCAGCTGCGTGAGGTTTTCAATGGACAGTGCTACGTTCATCAAATAACAGCTTCCCAAGAGGACACTTATCCATGGATTGCTCCTGACCAAGCATATTTAACTTTAGAGTTCTTTTCCAACTTTGAAACTGATTATGCTGAAAATATCTCATTGTTGGCTTAAGGTATATCATTATTTGTATTCCAATTAAGGTTCAAAATAGGTTACACTTAAATATAGCTACAAGATTCATCATTCATGCTGCGACACGACCATACCATGTATTTAGGTTACCAAGATATATAAACAATGTGCACATAGAACTACTCGAGTATGTTTTAAGTTCGTAACGAGCTAGGATTTTCCTTTCTAAGGAAGTAATTCTCAGAAACGCTATTATGGAAGTCACTTGGGAGCCAAGATTGTCGCGATATATGAAATATGATAAGACTTAAATATATATCAAGTAAACCTTAAGGCTTGTACCTATAAATAGAGGACTTCTGAAAGCTTAGAGTTTTGCACCAAGTAGTAGAATTATTTATACCTTTATCAGATTGAAGTTAGGTAACTTTAGTTGTCGATGAGATAAAAAAAAACATGTGCTCCATATGAGACACAAATGAGCAAATTTGAGAAAGTATGTGTTCATGATATCGATACTCGGTCTATGAATGATTGTTATCAATCTTTAAGTATTTACTTTGACACCTCACGAGACTTGTGAATCATTAAGTCAATACCTTCTTCAATGTTACAACTTAAGTATATAAAGATCACAGATAGAGAAGGTTCAAGGAGGAGCTCTATATATTGTATCAAGCATGAGAGCCTTGATTTATTACTTAGTAAGAGCCTTGATTCATATTACTTAGTAATTACATTGAATTGGGTAAACCCAACTAGGGTTTGGTACTATCATAATGGTTTGGAAAATCATACGCTTGGATATCAGAAGCATCTGATTGGGCAAAAGTCAATATGTTTGAAGGCCAGAGAAGCTTTAAATCTTATCAACGGACTGAGGAGTAACACCTAGGTATTAATGGACGACTATAAGGTGATTCGTGCATGTTTTCTTGGAATAGGGTGTAAGCACAAAAATATTGTCGGAACGAGGTGACTAGACTGGGATCCGGCGATGTTACAATATATGGACGAAGCAGTCAATTTATTTCTTTACTTAGTGTTTTGGTGAGTATCTATTTTGGAGTAGGTTCCGAGGTTTTCCTACTTGTCGGTAGTTCTCCTCATTATTAACAACTTCCATGTGTTGTGTATTTACTTTTGTTCTGCCATTATTTTATTTTTAACACCATAATAACTAAAAGTAAAAACATATGTTAGTCGCTAATACCTATGTCTAATCTTATCATTTTCGATATGATTAAATAAGGATTGTCTTAAAATAGGCCGTAAATAAAAAATTAGCTAGGTTCATGATGTTTTTGTTATTTCATCATTTACAATATGATACACGAAATGCTCCTGCAATATTTGGGCACATACAAACTTATTCTATGAAATCTAGTTTGATTATCTAGCCAAAGTGCCAAACAATCAAAATGGAATTTAATACATCTGGGTTAACCTCGACCTAGGACGATCAAAAGATCAAAATTTTATACTCAACCAAAGTAAATCATCTTTATTTTACGAGTAACAATGCAAATCGATTATTGTAAAACCAAACATCCTCTTTTATATTTATTATGCAATTTGGGAAGTATCTAAAGACTTAAAGGCCTGGACAAATAAAGCTCCCACGTTGAACGGTGAGGAAACCCTCGCCTTTCTATTGGCCGAAATATGTCTTTTTTGAGTTTTGTGAAACGAGCGTTTTGGTGAGGACACTTGGCTACATATGATTAGTTTAAAAAGAATAGGAAAAAGATTTAAAAAAGGAAACCAAATTTAATTTGGAATTAATGATGTGACAATTTTTAGGTGAGGACACTTGGCAACGTATAATTTGTATAAAAATTACAAACTTAAAAGAAAAACCTAACTTACTATGTTTGGAATTTTATGGAAGTCCAAGTTCAATTTGGAAATCGAGTAACTACTATATTATGATTCTTTTTTGCAAATTAATATATAAAAGGGAAAAAATACACATATTTTTTGTGAAAATAAATGGAAAAAATAAATAAAATTTGCACATATTCTCCATCTATTTAATGTATTTGCCCCGCCACACCAAATCAAAAATACATCTCCACGGGGCGGCGCGAAGCCCCGCGCACATCAAATCAAAAACACATCTCCACGGGGTGTGGCGAAGCGCAGCGCACACCAAATCAAAAATACATCGCCAAGGGGCGGGGAGAACCCCGCGCACACCAAATCAAAAAATGCATTGTCAGGGGCGGGGCAAAGTCCCGCGCACACCAAGTTAAAAGGAAAAAATAAAAAAAATATGCACATATTTTCCACCTTTTTAGTGTATTTGTCCCGCCACACCAAATCAAAAATACATCGCCACTGGTCGGGGCGAAGCCCCGCGTACACCAAATAAAAAATGCATCGCCACGGGGTGGGGCGAAGCCCTACGCACACCAAATAAAAAAAATCATTGCCACGGGCACACCAAGTCAAAAGAAAAATATGTCCGGTGCGTAGCACGGGCACAAATCTAGTATTTGGGAAAAACAAATGCAAGGAATTAATTTATTACGCCCCCTGTGCGTCACACGGGTCCTACTGTCCGGTGTTGACCTAAACTCAGAATAATTCCTGATTATCGTATAATAATACGATATTATCATGCATGCCACGCATGTACCATAATCGTTGTATAAATTAAGTATTGATTAAGTAATTTGGATTAATCTTATCAATTGTTTAATGAAAGAATAAGTCTGATATACTGAAATTGTTTATCATCCGTTTTGTAAGGCCCCAACTACGCATACACTCATCTTCTCTTACGAAATAAAATAAAATTAATGGTCACAATTAGTCCGATCGATTATAATGTAATGTGTGCGACAAGCCGATCAAATAAAAATATAATGTGTGCGACATATAAATGCATGATGGAAGACCAATCTCAATTAGTTGTATCTGCATCAAATATAATTTTAGATCCTCATTGTCAGTCACTAACCAAATGTAATGGTTTGGTGACTAGTTTGCTAGTAATCATGCATTCTGTAATCGACTCTCATCATGATCAATAATTTGTTGTCCCCGTGTGGGGAATACATGGTGATACATAGGAAAAGTTCCAACTTCGCAGCTAGTTCACCTACTTCCAACTTCAGCTAGCATTCCCAGTAAAGCTTTAACTCTAGCTGGCATTGCTTTTCAAGGCTAAAAGCCTTAAACCTGCCAAGCCTCATCATTACCTAAAGCCTAAACTTGACTCACGCATCACCACTCAGCATTTCTATGTATTAAGAAAAGTGTGAAAGTGTTAGCTAGCAGCAAATCCTTAAGAGGAGGTAGAAAATAGATTTTAGAATCAATTGGCATATGATATATATATGAGTTAAGGGGCCAGCCAAACTGTAAATTTATCTCTATTAGAAATTATCTGCTAAACAGCATTATTCATTGCTCAGGACAAGCAGTACTATTTGTGATTTCGATTTTCGACGAATCCAGCTACAGTTAAAAACCAAGACAAACATACTAAATGAAGGGTCGAATACTCGGATTATAATTTTTCTCAATAAATCAAAGAGAGAAATTATTAATATTAAATCACTAAGAAGATAATGTACATATGTAGTTTTTTCTTTTTTTCAAATGTTTGACTAATAATGTTACATCTAATATTAATATAATCCAGTTTAGACTAAAACATGAAAATCTAGAAAGCTCTCCCCATCCATGCATCTATAAAAGCCCTTCGGTTTCTACCATAATCGATCAAAAAAGCCACAGTTATTACTTCTACCAATAGTACTAATATAAATCTCTCAGTCATTTCTTTCTTTCTCTCATCCTCAAACTTGATAACGAAATCTATTTTATCAGTATGGGAGATATTGCTTTCGATTTTGAGAAAGAATCGGACGTATTCGAATTTGTTGTAAAAAAAGGTCATGGTGTTAAAGGTTTAGCCGATACTGGTTTAACAACTGTACCACCAAGATATATTCATCCACCATCAGAGCGTATCGATCGTAAAGATACAATAGATTCTGCACCTTTCTTAAGTTCTCCTATCGACATATCAGCTTTGCTAGAAGAAGGTGATGTTGATAGTGAGAAGAGGAGTGAAGTCAGTAAGAAGTTATGTGAAGCTGCTGAAAAACTCGGGTTTTTTCAAGTAGTGAATCATGGTGTTTCTCATGAAGTTATGGAGAATGCTAAACGTGCTGCTCATTTTTTCTTCAACCAACCCCGGGAGAGAAAATTGGCTTACTCTAAAGAAAACTCACCATGCCCAACCCATGTTTTCTGCGGTACCAGCTTCTCTCCTCAAGCTGAAAAATCCTTGGAATGGAAAGATTATTTAAGCATGGTCTACATTTTTGACGATGAACATGTTCGAAAGTTTTGGCCTGAGGAATGCCGGTACGTGTTCAATCTTTCTTTTTTTTTCCTTTAGTGTGTAAATCTTTTGCCGGAGATTCTCTAGCATGGATGCTGAACAGTTCAAGGGTTTAGATATTATTTTTTTCCCATAGATTGTTAATAATTTTTTTAAACATAGTCGGTTAGTTTTGTAGTATATATTATCCACCATGCATTTTCGTTTCCATTAATTAGCGGCGATAATGAAGAAAATTAAGCTCTCATTATGCTCTTTTTGTTAGCTAATTATGCAATGGAAGACAGTCTTAAGATTAAAAAGTTAGGTTTAAATCATATTATATTATACATAAAGTTCAAAGATGTGTAAACACAAATATATGAGTGCCCTGGAGTAGGTAAGGAATTTGAATAAGTCGGCCCTTTCCTTGCCAACTCTGTTTGCACTTTGCAGTTTGCACTACAATGGTCAATCGGATTTTGATATACCAACTCTGTATGGCGGTTTTGTAGGGATGCTGCTGTTGCTTATCTAAAATCAGCCGACAAAATGATACTTGCCATGTTGAGTGCCCTTCTAAGAGGATTGGGTGTAGAAATTGATGACTCTACCATCCGTTCCTACACTGATGCTAGAGCTGTAAACATGAACTTCTACCCACCTTGTCCAAATCCTGATCTAACGGTTGGTGTCGGACGACACTCTGATCTTGCTGCCCTCACGATTCTCTTACAAGATGATATTGGTGGTCTCTTTGTTAGGGCTCAAGACAAAGGGTGGATTGAGATCCCACCGGTCGAAGATGCACTCGTCATCAACGTTGGTGACACCCTAGAGGTATATATATCTGCATGACTTCAAAATTAGTGAGTCGATTCGGTCATAACTCAGACTTAATGACCTAACCGATTCGTTAACAAATTGACCCGACAAGCATCGATTATGAATTAACAACAATATCTTGAAATCTCTCACTAATTCAAGCAATTGGTTTACATCCTACTAAATCTTGTCCACATATGCTTGAACCATCCATAACAACAACGACAAGGTTTTAAATTTCAATCCAAATAGCTGCTAAAATGATGTCATGTGAGATTTCTTGCAAGATTTATCTAGCTATAAAGTTGATTATGAAATGAATGAATTTGCGTTTATGGATGCAGATACTGAGCAATGGTAGGTACAAGAGTGCTGAACACAGGGCATTGGCAAGTAACACCAGAGCCAGGGTTTCGGTGCCTATTTTCGTGAGTCCAATTCCTCCGACCCCCATAGGACCACTTCCAGGGCTCGCTGAGAAAGACGGAAAGACGGTATACAGACAGATGTTGTTTGGGGAATACATGGAAAACTATTTCGGAAATGGCCACCAAGGCAAAGCTACACTAGATTTCGCTAAAGCCTAGCTGCCTCAACCAAAATTTTATATATGATGATGATAGATGAATTACGAATTATACGACAGTATTAATAAAAAATAAATACAGAACTTAGCGTGGTAATGGATTAGAAAGAATACCTCCTGAACTAAGTTTCTATTTATTACCGAATAAATCAGTGATTATCTAGTGAAATCAAGTTTCTTGTTGCGTGACGTTTGTGTTTTTTGAGTTCGTGGAACTAGATTTTCAGATAGTGAAGCTGTAAATTAGGAAGAACGTTAAATGATTATTAGTTACCTGTGAACAAAATAAAATAAAATGAAATTTATGGGGTGTTAATCACTTATATTTGTATTGATAGTTCAACTTCAAGTTATCATAAGAAGATCATTTATTTCTTTTTTGGATTGCATATACGATTGGTCATTCATTACTTGGAACTGAACAACCCGATAGCTTCTTAGAGAGATTGAAAAAAATTCCAGAGTGTAAAATCTATATATAATTGTTCACAAATCGACTCTCATATTTAAAGCCAAAAATTTAAGTTCCAAATAAGGCGTAAGAAGATCAGCATGAAAAAAAAAAAAAAAAAAAAGGTTGTAAGGATTTTATGCCGAAGTTTCAAGAAGAAAACGGGTTCGGCAACATTTTGTCTGAGAAACTTGTCAAACGCTCTTATAGATAAATAGCCAAAGAAGACAACTTCTGACGACGCTAGCAATTGACTAGATTCTAGCGCACGATAGCTGTACCTACTCCCAAGTCTCAATCTACAAACGACCCACACACATAGTGATAGCTTGCTTATCCATAAACTGGGACCGTATAGGCATTTAGCTTTGTAACGCGCATTTATATGGAGAGGTGTCCGCAAGGACTGCAGTCTACTAAACGCGGGGGCATAAAAGGGCTCAAATTGGGAAGCATTTGGGGCCATAATGATGCCATTTAGTTTGTTTATTTGTTAATGGCCTTCAGTAAGGTTGTATTGAAAGTGGAAAGTGGGGCATGTGATGTGTCTCTATTGCAGTTTGGTTGAAGTGCTCAACCAGTGCACATCCTTCCTGCAAACCTTAAATGGTGTTCCTACTATGTCAGCCATGCAGTCATATTTGAATTCACCCTTTGGTTGCAACTTTGCCGCTACTATCTCCACGGCCACCAAATTTGCCAGTATTCTGTAGGACATTGATGTTCGTAATACTGCCAATTTTAGCGGAAGTCTGTATTTGGCAGTTCTGTACTGTGGAAATTCGGGCAGCAACCTACTAATTCAACTCTTTCAGTCCTTTATGCAGTACAAATTACCTGAGAGTGTACTTAAGGAACTACTCTCCGGGGAAGTATTCTCTGCCAGCTTCCACAAAACCTAGTAGGTTGGAATTTTTCTGACTATGGTTGTACTTGCAATTCCCTTGTATGTCCAGGAGGACGGGAACTAGCTCCCATTGTACTTGGTCTTAGGATCAGCGGCCAGTGCCTACACAACCTAATAAGGATAGGGGGTTCGACTTTTTAGGAGGTGCTCATGTGGCTGTCAGAGAGATGGCAGTAAGAGCCTGCCTTGCAAAACCAGCTTCTTTTCATGGCTCTATCACATATTCACAACTCTTCGCCTACAAATATGCCAACAGAACTTGCCAACCTTAGAGGGCAGTAGGACAAGAACCTATAATCAGATGAACTACTTGAGTTTTTGAGTTATTTTGTATTTTGTATGTTCGTTCAAAATGATAATTCGCTTACACTTGGCCCAATTTGGTTATGCACCTGCAAGGCTGCAACCCTTGCAGTCAACATATTACAAAACCAGCTTCTTTATTCAACAATACAGAACAAAGTAAAACGTAAAATTGATATCCATAAAATAGCATTTTTGACAGGAAAAAAAAAATGAAACTACTAATGTGATAAAAGAAGACAAAAGCTTAATTACACAGATTTCTATAATTGAGTTTCATAAAGTCGAGAGCATTTGCACAATTATATGGTGTGAAATTCAGTTAAAAATGATTGACAGTCTACCAAACTCTAGTATATGCTAACCTGGCTGTTCTGGAAGTCCTTGTGCAAGAACCACCATGGCCCAGATTTGGACATAAATCTGAGAAAAACAAACATAAAAGGAACCATCATAAATTTAATCGCTTGTAAATCTAGGTCAATCTCTAACTGCCTCTTCTGCAGTAAATTTACTTCTACTTATACTCCTATTTACCAAAAAAGCGAGCAACTTCACAACCACTGCCAATAAATTCTTTTAAGAGAGCAGCAATTTCAATCATGCCGATCATGGTAAAAATTATCAAGAAATGAAAGTGTGATCACATATCAAACTGCAAAAGAGAGGCGGTATCTAAGAAACCCAGCGATTACCTCATTAATCCTGCCACCATACGTAAACCCATGAAAAGACTCAAACCCATCCAAACTCCGGGAAGACCATAAATTGGAGGAGCGTATAGCAAAAATGCAGAAGTTACAACTCCAACCAGCATCTGTAAAACAAATCAATATTACTCGAGGGGGGAGATGAGTTAATTAATACAACAGAAAAGAAAAGATCCATAGTATAACACCATACAGATTAACCAAGTAAGTCTCAGGATTTATAATAAGCAAAGGTTACCATAGACTGAGCTGCATATTTGAAATCTGAAACACCATAGTGGAGACCATCACAAACAAATGCTAATGCATTGAGCGGTTGACTAGCACAGACAAACTGTAAAAAATGCACACATCAAGATCAAGATGAAAAGTTAACATATTGACTAGTCAACAATGAAAAAATAGGCATGGTATAACAGACATACCAGTATCCCTGATCTAGCAATTGCTAGAACTTCAGCGTCACTAGTGAACAATGTGGCAATTTTACCAAAAGATGCACCAAGTATGATAGTTAAGGCGAGACCCGAGAACAGTCCTGTCTGAAAAAGTTACATGGTCACCGAAGGAAACTCATAACCAAAGAGGAGAAGCTAAAAGTACATCATGATATAACAAAAGAAACTTTTCATGTTTAGAACTATTAAATGGCCTCAAACACACGGTTGTTATAAAAAAATTACCTTCAAAACGAGAATGGTAATTTCTTTCACTCTACTGTAATCACCTTCTGAGTAGGAACTTGCGATCATAGCCTATCGATTATAGGAAAAAAATTAGTACATGAAAGTGTAGAAAGTGAAGTCTTGCATGCTCATATATTACAAAGGTAAACTTATGACTCGTTAATAGCAATGTCTTTAGTTAATATATGATTCTCAATTTGACCTACGTTTTGAAATTATGAACAAAAAAAAAAAAAAAAGTGTAACAAAAAACCCACTGAAAGAGGAAATGAATTAAAATTGTCAGAGCAGAAAATGGAGAGTACAGCGGTATACCTGAGCAGATGAAGCCAGGGCATCTGCAAGGAGGGATACTGCCAACCACACCTGGAAGCATATTTGATGAGCCGCCATTCGCAATGGACCTTGACGTGCAGCCATGGATGTCCCTAACGTCACAGACCCAAGGACAGCTAGAGTTCTCCCCATAAGGAAACCACCTGAAAGGAGCAGAAAGTTTCAAACATAGGCGAATGTTTGCAGTCTATAGAAAAGAAAATTGCATATTCTATGACATCAAAGAATGTTTTTAAATAAAATTTAAAAGAGAAAAGAGCTTTTGCCTGCTATGTGGAAATGCCTAGGAATTGATCACTTCATTTTTAGATGCAAAAAGAACGAAAGGAAAATACATAGAAACCAACCCAGCTACTAGTTAATAGTTAGCACCAACAATAAACACTAACCGGATTTTACGTAGCCACCAAACTGCAGATTTTCCATCTTAGGCGGCAGTAATATAACCTTCTTACTAAGAATCCAGATTAACAAAATAGTGGTGATATACCTGAAACATTTCGAAAGGAACATAAAAAATAGAACAGGCTAAAAAGGTGCGCGTTTGTTATGTCAGCCAAGGTACCATAATGCATACCATGGATGGACGCAATGCATGCACCCAAAGTTTCAGATGCATTTTAATAGATACTACAGTATAACTTTTGTATAGCATAAGCAGGGGTTCAGAGTTGACAATAAGTGTGAGAAATTTAGAGTGGAAGATAATAGAATGTGGAAGGACATACTGAGATGAAACAGTGGCAATGGCTGAACCAATTACACCCAGACCAAATGTATACATAAGCAATGGAAACAAAAATACAGCCACAAGGTTGCCAACTCCTGCACATAGATTAAGATATCAGTTGGGAAAAAATGAAGAGTGAAATACACAGCAATTTCTATATGCTATATGTCTAACAAATATGCAAGTAAACATTATTGATGACAGTGAAACATGCTTGCCTAGACAGAACAAAGGAGTCTTTGTATCTTTAAAACCACGAAAGATGCCTTGAAGTGCTAAAGACAGAACGACTGCAGGAGCACCAATTGCCCTCAGTTTCAGAAATCTTTCTGCTGGAATCCGCATGGACGAAGCCTGTTCAGAAAATGAGGTTTAAGATACACTCCTCCCCTGTAAACGGAAAATAATGTATAAGAAGAGTCGAAGATCTGTAGGACGAAAGGAAGAAAAGTGAACATTACTACAGATCATTTTTGTATATACTGGAGGAAAAAATTCAATTCTATCAACCCTTGAGAGGCAAGGGGAGGAGATACTGTGGTATGTCGGTACGAAACATTAAGCAAGATTGTAGTATGTCAATGTGGAACATAAGAAAAATGGTCAAATCATTTATAACTTACTGGCGACACGCCCATCAAATTTAAGAAGAATCCAGATCCAAGGTACAATGATATAGCCTCAAAAACACCGATTCCAACAGCTAATAATAGTGCAGTGGATACTGATGCTAATTGCTTTTTCTCAGGAACTTCAAGCGGCCTGCCATTATTACTTTCTTTCTGGAAATCCCCATCTGCTACCAGCGCTTGAATTAGATAAGAAACGAAACTACTAAGATTTTGATTGCTATATACATGTGAACTAGTCCCAGCACCCCGTTTTAACTGGTGATTACTCACCTGAAGCAGATTCCTTAGCTGCAGCTTTTGAAATGTCTTCTGCCACGAATGAAGTTGCAATACCAAGAAGAGGAATATTGAATAACTTTGATATTACATTGAAGATTGATACAGAGATACCAGCAGAAGCCAACTCCAAAGGACCTATTGGAATTAGTTATATTGGGTGATGAGAAACTACCAATTCAAGTTTAACCTCTATATTCAAAGCAAGTGAACAATCATGAAAATAAAGACGCGCATATGTCTATATCCAGGAAATGTAATCAACAAAATAGCTGCATCATCAAGACTTCTCCAGTAAGCATGTTTGGATGAAAGACTTTAAACATGAATTGGCGACGAACAAAGATTTGTTGGGAAACTAGCTACAGTTGAAAGATTTCAAATCGATTTTCATCAAAACCATGTTCCTCCAAAATCCTGGATTCAAACACATCATATGAGGTGTGAAAAGTGAAATATAAAAGGAAAAAATTCTTACCAAAACTACCAATGTAACCTGTCTCCATCAGTTGTGCTAAAGGATCGATTGCTTGTCCACCAAATGCTGGCAAAGAAAGACCAACAAGTTCTTGTGTGACACTTAGATTACTTGAACCACTAATCAGATTCTCTGCCAACTTACTGCAAATCAAACAAAACAATTCGTAACTAATCAATACAAAACCACAAACCCGTTTACCATTGAGAGCTACATTCTCATACAAAATTGATTTTTTTTTTGCAATAAGATGCACAAAAAGTGTCAAAACTTACTCATCTCCTTGCTTGAAACTTTTTGGAACATCCCCACTCTCTTCCTGTACTCTGAATTTCTCCTCCACATTACCCAATTCAGAATCTGAAACCTGATTTCTAACCACCGGAAACCCAAACTTTCTCCTAGGAGTTATCCGCAAAGAAAACAACTGTTCTTGGCTAGAAGACATGGTTTCACCACAAGAGAACCCTACTTTCTTAAGACCATTGGTAGAATGGATTCCATTAGTCTTATCCATCAATGTAAGGCAATTCCTTTGCGTTCTAACAGGACAAAAAGGTGTTGAAAATGCCGCCATTCTCTTAATTGGTTTACTAGTTAGTCGATTACTGAGTGAACCGTGCATATAAGTACTCGCCATCTTATAACTCTCAACTAAATTTGCTTGGATTGCTTCAAATCAAAATGAAAACTGCAGATATTGAAAGATTGTCTATATTAACAACAAATACATAATTCAGATTTTTTAACTAAAAATTATATCTCTATCCCTTAAATTGAGTAAAAAAAATAGAGAAGAATCTGAACATCAATCATTTCAAAATTCAGAATTGAAGAACAAGAATTGAGAAGGGAAAAGAAGGGTTAAATTACCTGATTATTTATCTAGGGTTTTAGTTTGTGACATCAAAAATGATAAACCCTAGCAGAGAATGTAGGAATAGAAAGAGGACGGATTCCTAAAAACGACAGCCTGAAGTTTGAACTTCTTCACGAGGAGGAACTGAAGTTGGTTAACTAGGTGTTTTGTCTTGAGCTACATACTTGGCTGTGAGATGAGAAGACGTTAAATGCGTATCTTTAGTGAAGCACCGACGTGCCGTGTCCGCGTCCGACGCGCATCGGACACAGGACACACGTGGAACAACAACACGACGCACGTGTAAGAATCTATACTCCATTTTACTAGTTGGGTAATCTAGTGTGTCATGGAAATTAGTATAATAATTAATTTTTCTACATGTTGACTAATCTAACAGCATAAAATTGAGTTTTTTCCATATAATTGTGTGATTAATGTATTTGATATACCATAACACTATGATTTTAGTATATAAAAATTATTTAATTAGTATATATATAAACGTGTCCGTGTCCTGATGATTTTGAGTTTTGGAGGTCCCTGTGTCCGTGTCGTGTCCGTGTCCCGTGTCCGTGACAGTGCTTCCCGACAGGATATTACCACGTGGAGTTGGTATCACCGGCACAAGTTCCTACACGATCCTACCCAACAACCAATTTTAGCTGGTCCAGGCTGGTCCAAGACGATTCCTTATTGTAGAAATTAACGTTTGATCCCATATTAGTCGGGCTTTAGACATTCTAGTCCATCATCTTCGGGCCTAGTACTCGCAAGTCCAAATTTACAAAACCGGAAACATTTTAGTCTTTTTTTAGACGAGTTAGTCCAAATGGGAGCCGATCCAAGTTTCTCTACTACCTAAAATACCCTCTCATCGTTATCATACATGACAACTTTATTTTTCATTTTCTTTCGATTGGATCTGAGAGGCATCATCTTTAGGCCTAGTACTCGCAAGTCCAAATTTACAAAACCGGGAACATTTTAGTCCTTTTTTAGACGAGTTAGTCCGAATGGGAGCCGATCCAAAATTTTCTTCTACCTAAAATACCCTCCCATCGTTATCATGCATGACAACTTCATTTTTCATTTTCTTTAGATTAGATCTGAGAGGTACAAACTCGGATGAGATTTGTAGAGAGAAATAAAGGCGATTCATGTTGAAGATTAATATATCAATAGATTTTCAATGAGCTAAACTTCCATTAATGTTTACTGGTCAGTATCTAAACTTTGATTACATTTATTATTATTATTTTTTGATTGATTTTTGTTTTTTGTTTGCTTTTGGATCGATCAAAAATATTTGTTTCGATGTTTGATCTCTTGTTTCAATCTTTTACCTGTTTTTCTAATCTTTTGATTCATGTTTTGATCTGTTTTCTATATTCACAAAACTTTGATTTTGATTCTTTTAGTTCTTAACTCGAAAAATATACTTTGAGATAGGGATTCAGAATATACGTAATAGGTATGATATCTCTTGTAGATTTTATGTTTTCATTATTTTGTTTCATGTTTCGATCATGTTTTTGATTTTTGTAGAATTTTGATTTTAGGTTTTATTTTGTTTTCAATTTTCACTGCAACAAGGGATTTTGATTTCAAATAAATTTTGGTTATTCTAAATTAAATTATTTGAGATCTTTAATGTTATTTAGGTCTTATATATTTTTGAGATGTTATTTATTTGTGGATTATTTGAATCTTCGTATATGTAATTTTGGTCTTTAACACGCTGAAATCGATAGACAAATTGATGATCTTCGATTTATACAACATGTGCACTTTAATGTACACTGTTTTGCAATCTTCAGTTTATACAACATGTGTAATTCGTTGTACACGGTATTTGTATTTTCTAATCTTCAGTTTTTATAGCATGTGTACTCTATTGTACACCATATATATGATTTTTGTATATGGTTTTCTAATATGCAGGGTATCAAGCATGTCTGGTAAGGTCATGTATGCCATTTTTTATTATGGTGATCAACATAAACAAAGAAGGTATTTCACCAGATCAACATAGATTGATGTTTATTTGTAAACTATAACGGTAAGCACAATTAGACTGTTACATTACTTTTTATGTCAGTCATTGTAAAATTTTAAATTACTAAATGTACTAAATGCTTTTTGTTTGTTATCCTTTAAACAGGTCATTCTGTTTCTTAGAGGAAATGCATGGGAACAACCACCTCCAGATCTAGCATTGTACTTGTACAAGGATCGAATCGTGTACATGGGCATGTCGCTTGTTCCTTCTGTGACAAAGCTAATCCTTGCAAAATTTATATATCTTCAGTATGAGGATGATAAGAAGTCAATATACCTTTATATAAACTCAACTGGTAAAACCAAGGTCAGTGGTGATTCTTTTCTACTTAACATTAGAGTTTTCGGTATTGTAGTAGTGTTCAAATATGCATTTTGTGTACAAAAATGATAATTATAGAAGATCGGAAAGCCTTTTCATATCTGCATGAACCAAATTAACCATAATTTATGTACTTGTATGCTCATTATTTTGTAATAACTTCCTATAATTAAAACTCAATGAGGTTTTATGTTCCAATCGAAGCATCACGATTCAAGTTCTCTAAACCTGCTTTTGTCATTTTAAAATTGTGTATCGTATTATGAACTACCAGAATTAGCTTTTTTTCTAAACTAATCTTTTACAAGTCAGTAGTGTAAAGATGGTGTGTGTTTTTTGAAATGTTTACATTCCAGAGAAAAATATTAGTTTAGATTCACTGGATCCATTCATTTACTTATCCTACATATTGCTTCAGTAAGTGTTAGAGATTATGTGATATCATTTGTTATTCGATATCATTTAGTTAGCCTTAAGAAATTCTCGGTAATATTCTAGATCATTCATTTACGCTCTTTTCTTCGTTTTAATCTAGGGGAGAAAAGTTAGGTTATGAGACCAAGGCATTTGCAATCTACGATGTTATGAGGTTTGTACCAGCTTGGCTTTTGTTCTTTTTAATCATTCACTTTGTCTTAGCTCTTGATAACTGAACTCGAGTATACATATATGGTGCAATGAAATATTTTTTCACTAAACTCTCTACTTGCAACTCCGGTTGAGAAGTTTTATGTGAAATTACTTAGATTAACTGCTTGTCTAGGATAGGCCCACTCTTGTGTGTTTTTTTATTTTTGTTGTACACTTTTTATGTGTAGACGATTCAAGTCATATGTGTGTACAAACTTTTGCACCTTGTTTCGTCTCATGAATATATGGCATGTTTTGTGTATATGGATGTTAGATTTTCTGGATTTTGTACATGTGTACATAGTTGTACACCATTGTCCTGTCTCATTGATATATGACATGTTTTATGGGTATAGATGTTGGATTTTCTAGGTTTTTTTAGATGTGTACATAGTTGTACACTACTGTCCTATTTCATTGACATATGGCATGTTTTATGGATATGGATGTTGGATTTCAGGATTTTTGTAGATGTGTACATAGTTGTACACCACGGTCCTGTCTTATTAATATATGGCATGTTCTATGGGTATGCATGTTGATTCTCAGGATTTTATTAGATTTGTAATCGTTGTACACCATTGTCCCGTCTCATTGATATAGAACATGTTTTATAGGTATGGATGTTGGATTTTCAAGATTTTTATAGATGTGTACATAGTTTTACACCATTGTCCTGTCTCGTGGATATATGTGCCATTTTTATGAGTATGGATGTTGGATTTTTAGGATTTTTTTAGATGTGTACATAGTTGTACACAAGTGTAATCCCCATGAAATAAATCTATTAGTGGGTATGAATGGTTGATTTGTTCTATGTTTTTAGGTGTGTAGATATTGATGCACCAATTTATTTTCCGTGGAAAAGTAGCTTTGTGTGTGATTATGAAAGATTGATTTTTGCAGGTGTTTACCAAGTGGTTCACATGTGAAAAAAATAATTCCATAAGCTTATGAAATTTTTGTGCATGTGTTCTTTTTTGTACACATGAGATAACGATGTTGGATTTTCTAGGTTTTTTGCAGATGCATACATGGTTGTACATCAATGTAAACTAAAAAGATTTAAAAATAAAAATTATATAGTCATATGGGTACTCTTTTCATAGATATGACTTGTTTAATGGGTATGGATGTTTGCTTTTTTAGATTTTTTATAAGTGTGTATGTAGTTGCATACCACTGTGCTATCTCAACGATATAATCATGTCTTGTGGGTATAGATGATGGATTTTTGTAAGTATGTACATAGTTGAACACGATTATGCTCTTTCATGATTTTATGACATTTTTGTGGGTATGTATGTTAGATTTGTTGGATTTTTGTAGGTGTGTGCACCATTATACACCATTGTACAATCTCAATAATAGATATATATGACCTGTTTTGTGTGTGAATATTGGATTAGTTGGATTTTTAGGTGTGTACATAGTTGTACACTATTGTAATATATGGTTTATTTTGATTTTTGTAGGTGTGCACATAATTGTACCTTAATAAAATCCTAAGTTTTTTTTCTTCTCGATATCATGAGATGATTTTAATAGCATGCTTGCTATGTGTTCAGGTACTTTTCGAGGGAGCTTAAGAAAGTGCAGAAGAACAATGGACGAGTTTTGTAGATGAACGATTTTATGGATTTTCTGATTTTAATAGCATGCTTGCTATGTGTTTAGGTACTTGCTATGTGTTAGATTTTAATAGCATGCTTGTTAGTGGTGCTTAGGTGTGGTGTACAAACTGGCTAGTCTTTTCGATTTTGGGATATTTTGACTTTGGGTCCCAACTTTGTGACCAGTGTTGTATTTGGGTCCCAAAAAATTCAATATTAGAGTTTGGGTCCCAGGACTATGGTTGACCGTCTTGACTGTTGGTGAAATCTGTTAAACATGGAAATGGCTGACTATAACCAAGGTTTCGCTTTATTTACTAACTCTACCACGTTAATTTATAATGTTCGGTTAAATACGTGTTAATCAAGGGATGAGATTGAAAGCCTGCTAGAGGTTGTCTTCTTCTTTGTCATTATTTAAATATCCAGTTCCACCATTAACGACTGCTCAATTCGACTATTCGAGGTTCTTATAGTGAATCATTCTGCCATGTTGGAATGTATTGCAAGTATGCTAGCCACCAAGATAACCGAAGTAGCTGTGAATCAAGTCAGTGAATGCACGTGTGAAAAAGATAAGAAGAAGATCAAGTCAAGAGCAAGTTTCGTGTAATCTAGCTAGATAAAGATAAACTAAACCTAGTCAATATGATTATTTCGTCATTATCTTTAGGTTTTACTAATTCTCCCATTATTCCTATAAATAGGAATCATATTGTAACTGTGAATGTATCCCAGAATGATCAAACTCTCTGGAGATCAATAATCTACTTTACCCTACGGGGTTTCTATCCGTGGACGTAGGCGTTAGTGCCGAACCACGTTAAGATCTTATGTTCTTAATCTGTCTTTGATTTTGTGTTTTCTAATCGATGAACCGTCTCGATACCCATAATTTATTATGCCCTTATAAGTTCGAACATGTGAAGTATGAACCACGTCATGTATGTATGAATATTTAGTAAAATTAAATCAAGCACATGCCCAGATATGTATTTAGCAACTTTGTCATTCAACTGGTATGTATAGAAATGAGGAAGAACAATTGGTGGTGGTGGTGAGACTAGGAAAACTTATGGGGTAAATATTTAACTTGGATTGGTATACGCAGAAAGTATGAAATGTAAGAGGATGTTGATTTCATTGTGGGTTAAAAACATTGCCAAGGGTTCTGGTTGGGTGTTTTGATTGCTAGCGGGACATGTTTTAGCAGTTGAGCACATTAGGTGCGAATCAATAAAGAACTTCGGTAAGCTTTAGCTCGAGAAATCAATGGAAATATGATGTTTTTTTGTTGATGCTGGCAACAAATTTGTTTGGATATTTTTGAGCCTAAAACCTAGTTGGAGAGAAGCTATTAATAAAGGGTTATGGCGATGAATGGCTGATTTTGAGAAAACGTTTAGTATTTTTTTGCGATTAGAATTGTTGGGTATTGATACAACTCGAATTTGCAGGGAAGGAGTTGTACAAAGAGTAAACTAAACCTGCCCTGTTTGATACCTCTCTATCAACAACAAAGCGCACGTCATATGTTTATGTATAAAGTTCTCAGTGAGTTATCCCGTCAACAACCATCTGAACCGCTGGTTTCTATTCATTATCGCCATTAGATGTGGTTCACTAGATTTTTAAGCAACATGTGCAACTCACGTGCTACAGTTAACTGATGGCGTCAACTAAATGGAAATTAATTAAAAATAAAACTATTTAGATAACGGTCAACTATAGTCCTAGGACCCAAACTCTAATATTGAACTTTTTGGAACCCAAATGCAACATTGGTCACAAAGTTGGGACCCAAAGTCAAAATATCCCTTGGATTTTCTGTATTTTTGTAGATGTGTACATGTTTGTACACTAGTGTAAACTAAGATTTTTAAAAAAATGAAAATTATATAGTCATATAGGTACTCTTTTTGTAGCTCTCGAAAAGAGCTTTCAAAATATATAAAGTTTGCAAATTTTGGACAAACATTTCAAAAGATAAAATGTTTTTAAATTATTTTATATTATTTAAAAATTGGTGAGAATGTTATAATACCCTCCATTTTTGTGGACCTTGCACAAATACCCCCGAGGGGTAAAAAATAATTTTTTTGGAGTCAACTTGAGAAAGTTGCTTCCACTTTTTGGAAGCAACTTGTATAAAGTTGTGTCCACTTCTGGAAACAACCTGTGCTAGTTGCGGCCACTTCTGAAAGCAACTTGTGCTAGTTGCTTCCACTTTTCAGAAGGTATGGGTATTTTTAAAAATTGAATAAGGGTATATTTTAAGAGGCGAATTTTGAGGGGTATTTAAATAATGTTCCCTATTTAAAATTGCTGACATCATCATGAGTCACTTTGCACTAAATTGTAAATATTTGGACTAAATTGTAAATCAGGAAGGTTATTAGTGTCTTTTCCATATTTTAAATAACTTTTGGACTAAACTGTACCTAGTTAACTCAGGACAGACTAATTCGTATTTTTTGACACGTTTTTGGACTAAACCGTTTTCTTCCCTTCCTTATTTTATTTCACGCATTTAAAAGTTGCTACGTTAATAGCATGCAACCAATTTTAGCAAGATATCAATTCTTAAGACTTTAAGAAGAGGATAGACCGAAATTAATCATTCGAGAGTTGAAACAAAAAGAAAAAGAGAAAACATGGCATGATAAAACAAGGTTAATTGGTTTCCTTACGAAACACCACCACCACATTTCCTTCAACAACAAAAAAACCATCTCATTCAGTTTCTTTAGAGACCGAGTAAATAAGTCTGTATTGCATAATTTTCATCTTAACCAGTTTACGTCTACTTCGATTTTCAAGTAAGGATTTTTACCCCTAAGTACTCAAATTGTTCTTTTGTCTTCTGTAATTACTTAATTTTTGTGTCGTTTTGATTGATAAAATTGATTAATATTTATATATGAATGAACCTTGCACTTAGTTTGATCAGACTTTGACACTTATGGTGGTTAATTTAGTTTTTCATCGGCGTATATGATTTTTATGAACACTTTTAATTATAATCCTCGACAATAGATCATGCCCTCATGAAAAAGCAGGGGTCTAAAAACCACACCCAATATTTCGTTTAGGAAATCTGTATGAACAAACTCCAATATAATTCCAAGAGAATCAACTAGACAGTCAGACTCAATCAATGGAAATATATCCAGGAGTTGTATCTCTATTTCTCATCCAAATGCTTGATTTCCTTGTTTCTTCAACATTACTCGAAATCTTCGTCACTTCCAAGTACTCCAATGATTCTGAACGTGTTTAACTCAGCATCATAGTTGTTGAAGATCCGTATCTATAACAATGAGAAAACAGTAGCTCTCAATCATTGTTATACAGTGTCATAATATTATTACACAGCATCAAAGTCCAATTGTATCACAACTTTGACAACAATACTATGGTGATATGTATCACTCCCCCTTAGTCAATACTTCATCTCACAATGAAAACCACTCCCCCTTACATAATGATCTGTAAACCATATGTATTTGTAGTGTGAACTACACATTAATTCTCCCTCTTTTTGTCAATAAATTGGAAAAGGTACGAAAACTAGTGGGATCATAATGAAATTCTCATAGAGATACTTCATGACTAAAAGAGAACATATCAACTTTGTTTCGATGATTTCACATAGTCGAAACTTAGTGTATTCATCAAGGAGTTTATAAAGATACAAGAAAACTCCTACAATATTCCACAGCCGCACTCCCCACAAAGATTTGGCAATTAAGCACAAGTTCAATTAAGAACTTTCCCCCATATAATGTCATTCCCAAAAGAACAACAAGAGCGACCTTACTTTTGCAAGAAAAGAAGGGTTTCTTTGGACATTAAAAAATTACATGAAACATGAATTTGTATCCAGAAAATTCAATATAAATTAACCACGAGAGAACCCATGATTAATTTAACCGGAAATGCTCAACAAAAGAGAACTTATGGAGCTGCACAGTACTTTCACATAGAAGTGGATCAGGGAAAGATCAATACTGCGGAATATTCAAAGATTCATTCTATTTTTCATCAATATTTGCATAAAGACATATAATAGACTTAATCTTTGCAATCAAAAGTTCATCCTATCTTCCGTCAATATTTGCATAATGACATAATAGGCTTAACTTTTTACATATATGGGACAATCATAGTTCACGGACGCAAACATACATATCCCATAACAATTTTTGCAATATATAAAACCAATAAAGATTAATACTGCAAAATCATCTTCCAAATAAACTTTAGAATTTAAATAAATAAATCTAAAAACATTGCAAGATGAAAATCGTTGGCAATAGCTATGTGTACTCACAATAATTGTTATTCCAAACCCTAGTTATCCTTCTTAAAATACAAGAATAAATTCTCATAAGAAGTTTCCTAGACAAAATAAAATATCAAGAGATAAGGATTTTAATCATCATCTTCATCATCGGAAATCATCCAAGAGTCTTGAATACTATCCATATCTTCCTTGATTTCGGGAAACTTAGTAGCAATCACACATAATTCTTTTTACACGCATTTTACCTTTGAATTGATCTTACACACACCCTTGTGAATTTGATGAAGAAGACTCAAGGTGGTAGGATCACAAGAACCGTCAAGGGAATCACATCTTTGTCTTTTGCAAGCATTCTCCTTCATACGTTTGAAAGTACAAGGACGAACAAGTTTGGGAGTTCCAATAGAATTGCCAATAGGATCAATAGAGTATGCTCGCCAAATTTTCTCAATTAAGCAAGAAAAGCCTAACTTATTGTTAGATGACGTCATTGAGAGCATTTAAAGAATGATGAATCCACAAATATCAAGACTTTGAGAACCCAATTCATAGACTAACTCCGCAAACTCACGACTCCATCGAGAATTCTCAATTGTGGAGGGACAAAGATTAGATATACCAAGTTTTCTGAAAGACATCAAAGCAAGACTAAGATAATTAGTAGGAAATTTCCCTTCAATCCAATCAATACTCTTTCCACAAAGACCATTAGAAATGGTTTCATAAGATGGTCTTTCTTCCACTGGTCTAGGAAGGAAAAAATTACCCAAAGGAATTTTGGTAATCCTTAAAATCAACTCTCTATTAACAAGAATCATTTCTCTATTTATCATGGTCTTGAATTCCATGTCATCAAGATCAACATCATGGATGTTAGCATAGAAGATTCTTGTGAGAATGTCAAAACCTTCACCAAGACCATTAAAGATGTTTCCAAGATTAAATTTTTCAAAACAAACTAAATCTTCTTTATGACCACTAACCATATCCAATTTCTTTTCTAGAATGAAACCACTAGAAGAAATCCTTTCAAAGATCTTACTACTAGAATCATTGATAAATCTAATTCTAATAGAATCTTGATTTTTAGGTATAGTCATGCTAGAAGATGGTGAATCCAAGTTTTTTGAAACCTTTAAATTTCCCATGAGATCTAAAAAATTGAGAGATCAAAAAGAAGGAAAAACTTACTTGAAATGCTTCTTGAGGGTGAAGACACCCCTTTGCCTCCCTTGAACCTCCAAGAATGATTTTAATGGAGTTGAAATGTGAACCCTAGAAAAGACTTAGTTCACGTACGCGGACAAGAGAAGGAAGAAGAAGGGTAAGCGTACCACAACTCATATATACCCATTAATGGGCTTGGACCCGTTTATGAACCGCGACCCACAGATGGAAAGTGAGATTTTTACATCGTTCAACCATCAAGGTTCGCACACTGTGAAGTAAATCAGCATAGTGCAGTAAAAGGCTAGTAGTAAAACTACATCACTTTATTTAACCTCAGGTGGACAATTTTTTTTTTGTCGAACGAGTTTTTTCTTCAAGGAAAAATAAATTTCAAAAATAAAACTAACCATAATACAAAGGCACAAAACAAATCAGACCGTTACTTTCCCCATTCCAAGTTATATACAAATGGGGTACGCCAATCTTGTTACCAAGAGGAAAGATGAGCAGAGGAATCCTCATGCATCTTCTTCGGTCGATATTTGTGAAATGTACCAGAAGTATAATCATAATGATGATACTCAGGGTTATTTGAAATTTTTGACTCCTTATGATTAAAGGAAGGATTTTTCCAATGGCTGGAGCTTGCAACACCACCTGTAAAAATCATTTTATTGATTTTGACCGAGATGTTTCCAAGACTCGAATGTGTGCCACGAATGACAAAATTAGAATTTTTGCCAGTACAAACCTTTTCCTAAATTAAGACAAGTCGTTCTAGAGATTTGAAAACGTTTTCAAAAGCTATAAACAGATCTTTGTCAATAGATCCATCTTGATAGTATTCCTCGAAAAGATTAATAAGAAGTCTAGTGAGATTCCATATCCTTGAGCTTTTATTCACACGTTTCCTGCAACGACCCTTTTTAAAGGAGTCTTTAATTTTTCCTTTAGATTGTTTTCCATCATCTAGATTATCCAATGTCACAGACGATGTAAGGTTATCTTGAGAGACCAGCACTCTAAACAAGAATAAACTCTAAACAATCTTTGAAGATTTCTGGTATGTGCCACAGATGCCCAGAACAAGTTTTCCAAGGAGATTTCCCATAGGGACAGTCTTTGGGAAGATTCAAACACAAACTTATTAGGTTTATCGTGTTTACCTGCTCTGATACCAATTGAAAAAGCGGGGGTCTAACAACCACACACAATATTTCGTTTAGGCAATCTGTATGGACAAACTCCAATATAATTCCAAGAGAATCAACTAGACAATCAGACTCAATCAATGGAAATATATCCAAGAGTTGAATCTCTGTTTCACAATGTAATCAGCAAATCAAACAGATAGAAATCCGCGAGCCTGATTATTATATGAAACAACTTGAACGGTACAAAAGACCAATGTTGTTAGAGCACTGCTCGGTCGAACTCGCAAGCGTTGCTATCTCAAGCTTGTTTGTCAAGTTTAGTTGCCAAAACTATAAATCTTGATTTCTAGTCTACTTATAGCTAAGTCTCGGACTAGGATAGAAAGTGTAGTTGAGCTCTAGACTCCACGGCGTTCATCATACAAAGACGAAGAACTACTCAAGGAACTGGTGGGACTTCATCGACTAAAAGGTATGTGGAGACTTGAACTTATTTATCACTCAAAAGTTTATCTACTCTATCTCCTATCTTGAGACAAAAGTCGTATTGCTATATAGACTTCGATTATACACATTTGTTATTTCGAGCCGAGTTTATCTCGCTTATCTATTTCTCGAAATATGTGTTGGTAAGCTTTCGCTTTGGCCAAGTTCATCTTTACAAATACGCAAGTCATGTTGATTATTTCAATATCTTGAAAATTGCTTTGATGAAAAATAGTGTGTGAATAACCTTTATTTAACATCCTCTAAGAATGTTTCAATGATTGAAATGATAGTTTAGAATATATAACCTTGAATGGATATAAACATTGTATGGGAACTCATACTTATGTAAGTCCAAAATCTTTGAACCAAAGTATGCGTACTTTGCTGCTCAGGATAACCGGAACTAAAGTTCGCGTACATGTACGCGTACTGCCGGAAGTTCACATCCCGTGAATTTCTGCTGGAGTTTGTGAACTGAAAACAAACTCAATCCGGGTACTTAAGTATGTGTACCGGTATGCGTACTTGAGTGGATTATTTTCTAAAAATGGTTTATTCGTGAACTTAAACTTATATAAACTAAGGAATGCATATTTGCAAACCGTGGTTATAAAGTTCATGAATCGATTCGAGTGAATCAAAATCGTTTTTGCTTCGATTGTGTCTTGTATACTTCTATGAGATCTAAGCAATTGAACAACTCTCTAACTAGTTCTTTTGAGTCATTTGAACTAGTTATAGTGAAGATGAATAAGGTTGATATGAAAGTGCTCATATGGCTAACCAAACCAGCTAGGTGTACACGTATAGGTACGGTTACACAAACCTGAATGAACGTGCATTTCATTTGTGTATAACAAGCTAAGTTCGATCTAACGGTTGAAAGATATTAAATTGAATCTAATAAGGTTTTCATCTAACGGTGAATATTGAATGCTTTGTTACCAAGGTAACTTAGATTGCAAACCCTGATTTGGAGACTATATAAAGGATAACTCTAGTAACTGGGAAACCTAATCCCCACACCTCCTGTGTGATACTAGTTGTATAAACTAGAGTCGATTCTCCTTTAACCTTAGGTTTATAGCAATACCCTGTAGGTTAACGACTTAAAGACTTCATTGGGATTGTGAAGCCAGACCCAACTATTCTCTTTGTAGTTGCGTGATCTGATCTTGTTGTTTCTATCGTATTTGAGTACAATCATAAGATTAGCTTGAGATTAATTTCTCCGATGTGCAAGATAGAAAAGTAGTCACAAACATCTTCGTCTCATCGTTTGTGATTCCGCAATATCTTGTTTCGCTAGTCGATAAGGATTATTTTGAGGTGATTGATAATTCTAGGTTGTTCTTCGGGAATATAAGTCCGGGTTATCGATTGGTTCCTGTTCACCTTGATTTATCAAAAGACGGAACAAAACTTGTAGGTATTTCTTTGGGAGACAGATTTATCTATTCCTGTAGACTTTTCTGTGTGATACAGATTTGTTTATTAAAGTCTTCGACTTTGGGTCGTAGCAACTCTTAGTTGTGGGTGAGATCAGCTAAGGGAATCAAACGCGTAGTATCCTGTTGGGATCAGAGACGTAAGGAGCGCAACTGTACCTTGGATCAGTGTGAGATTAATTGGAGTTCAACTACAATCCAGACCGAAGTTAGTTTGTAGTATGCTAGTGTCTGTAGCGGCTTAATACAGTGTGTGTTCAATCTGGACTAGGTCCCGGGGTTTTTCTGCATTTGCGGTTTCCTCGTTAACAAAACTTATGGTGTCTGTGTTATTTCTTTTCCGCGTTATATTTTGTTATATAATTGAAATATCACAGGTTGTGCATTGTATCGATCAATTTGTAAATCCAACCTTTGGTTGTTTATTGAAATTGATTGATCCTTGAACATTGGTCTTTGGTACCATTCAAGGTATTTTTCTTGTATTCAATCAGGCTCGCAGATTTCTATTTGTTTGAGTAAGGATTGAATCGAGAAATTGAGATATAACTCTTTAATATACTTTTTAATAAAATTGAGTCTAACTGTCTAGTTGATTCTCTTAAAAGTATATTGGAGTTAGTCCATACAGATTGCTAAGTGAAATATTGGGTGAGGTTGTTGTATCCCCATTTTTTCAATTGGTATCAGAGCAGGCAAACACATTTAAGACCTCATAAGTCTGTGTTTGTAGCAATCTGATTATTATGGACGAGTCTATCTCTAATAACGTACCAGTTCAGAAATTACCAGATGATTCTGAAAGCTTGGATTCACCTGAGAGAACTGTCATATGTAAGTCAATATCTAAACATTCTCTTGATGTAAAAACTGTTGATTGGGAAACACTCCTAGAAAAACAGTTGGATGAACTTTCTGATGAAGGTGATTCAGATATTGATAGAGATTTTGATGAGGAAGTCTCAGAGTATGTTAAGTTTTTGGATTCGTTGAAAATAAAGAAGATTACAACTTCTCATGTCACACCTCTTCTGACTCCTCTCTGTCGAGAAAACAAGAAATTGAAAAGGATTTACGGAGGTCTTTATGGTTGGAATCGATCCTCAAAGATACCGAGGAAAACCTGAGTAGAAAGTCACTTGAATGTGATCATGTTTATCAAAAATACTTCTTATTAGAAGAGAAACTTGTAGACATTGAAGCAAGGATTAACTCCCAGCAAGTTTTGATGACAGAGAAGGCACGTATCTCGCTCGAGAAAAACGCCTTGAGGATGATTTAGCTGCTGCTCTTGATAAAATCAAGATGTTGGAAGATGACTTGAAAAAGCTCAACACTAGTTCAAGCAAATTAACCACTATGCTAGGAGCAAGTAAAAATCATCGTGATACACGAGGATTGGGCTATAAGGGAATAGATGCTCCAAGTACTAGCAGAAAGGTAAAATTTGTCAAGGCTAGTGATTCTTCTCAACAAAAGGTTTCCACTGATGGAAAAAGTGAAATACCTTCATTGGCAGTTAAGGTTCAAAAGGGCAAAGTATATCAACCTCCAAAGTCAGCACACATGGATCGAGGTAAGAACATTCCTTATGTTTGCCACTATTGCAGAAATAAAGGTCAACTGGAAAGGAGATGTCGTTTCCGTATAAGGAATGAGAAACTTCATGATGTTCTTGTTTGGGCATCACAATAAGTTGTGAAACCAAGATCATATGTTAAGACTTATCCCATTAACATTACAGGTTGTAACTGTCCAACCTTTAGGCAAAGGAATCAGTGCTGTGATAAACCTAGATTTGCCTATAAACGTCATACGAATCCTTTTCACAATCGTAATGGTTATCAAAAGGATAACTTCATAAAGGCGAAGATAAGATCCGATGCTCCCAGTTGGAGAAAGACTAACTTGCAAAAGAATAGTCAATCCGATTCTCTTCCGAGAATTCTAGAAGAGAATAATGGGAAGAAGGTTCCAATTGTTCCTAAACGCACTCAGAAGTGGATACCAAATAAAGTCAATGATGTTTTGAGTGTGAAAAGGAATGATCTCCCATAAAATTCCATGACTATGGAGAAGGCAGTATCCATGATGTTGGAACTTAAAAAGTTCTTTGAAAAGATGGATTTGGATGTGAAAGGTTCTAAAAGTGATCTCTTTCATGATAATCCAAAAGTCACTTATGGTGAGCAAGACATTGTTCACCTCAACACAACTTGATTGTGTTGTAAGTACATCCTCACCAAGTAATGCCCTGCTATGTATACGGTGAGGGAAGCACGATAATTGGGGCACACAGATTATGTTCGGTAAGGCTGTAGAATTCGATTGGATCTTCTAAAAAGGTATGTCTATAAACTTGAGCAAGTTTTTTGTTTTTATTTATTTGCTTAGAGTACTTATAATGATCCATGTACCTTGCTTATCGTTCATTTCTACCTAACTTGATCTGTGTTTAAGGTTCTTAAATGTTTAGGTTTGAAAATAGTAGTTCGGGATGTTTGGAATTCATGGTACACATACCAAGTATGCTTACCATAATTTCAAATCAAAATCCAGGTGTTTTAGTACGCATACCCGTTTGCATACTGCTTCAGGTCACGAAAATTCGTTTGCAAACCCGTATGCATACTGGCCTGTAGATGTCGATTTTCGGTAAACTTATTTTGGCCGTAATTTCTTCGTCCGAACTCGGAATGACCTCATTCTTTTTGAATTCTCTTGAAAACGGAGATGAGAATTCTTGAATTTGGAAGAGTTAAGATTGGTCTTTGTTCTGTCTCTTGTTTTTGAGTGTTTTGCTCCGTTTTGTCGCACTTGTTCCACTTCTCTTGGACTTGGGCACTTGGATTCTTGGAGTACTACTCATCTAAGCTCATTTGTAGATTTTACAAGAATGTTGTTGGTGAATCACAAAGAAGGAAGTTCAAGAATGGGTAGTAGTACGCATTGTTATGGGATTCTTGAATGTTCACAATCATCTTATGTGAACTATGGTGCATGGTCGTTAATGACTTTGTATGTTCTTCTTTGTTAAAAAAATATTTTTATACGCCTTTGGTAGCTATTCTTGGTGTAAATCCATGCGAAAAATATTGATTCTACCTTCTAAGGGCAAAGATTGTTTTTGCAGTATTAATCTTTATGGTTTTATATATTGACACTTGTTATGGGATATGTGTGTTTGCGTCCGTGAACTATGATTGTCCCATATATGATCAAAAGTTAACTCTATTATATGTCGGTATGAAAGTATTGATAAAAGATAGAATGAACTTTTGACTACAAAAGTTAAACCTATTATGTCATTATGCAAATATTGATGGAAGATAGGATGAACTTTTGTTTACAAAGATTAAGTCTATTATATGTCATTATGCAAATAGTGATGAAAGATATAATGAATCTTTGTTTATTCCGCAGTATTGATCTTCCCTGATCCATATTTTTATGCATATACTCTGTGGCTCCGTAAGTTTTCTTATGTTGATCATTTCCGATTAAATTAATCATGGGTTCTCTTGTGGTTAATTTAATTGAGTATTTTGGATACAAATTCATCTTCTTATATGATTTGTTGTTGTCCAAATAAATCCTTATTTTCTTGTGAAAGTAAGGTCGCTCTTGTTGTTCTTTTGGGAATGACATTTTATGGGTGGGGTGGGGTGGGAGTGGGGGTGGAGTTCTTAATTGAACTTGTGCTTAATTGCCAAATCTTTGTGGTAAGTGCGGTTGTGGAATATTATAGGGGTTATCTTGTATCTTTATAAACTCCTTGATGAATGCATTTAGTTTCAGCTATATGATTGCATCTAAAAAGTTGATATGTGCTTTCTTTTGGTCATGAAATGTCTCTATGGAAATTTCATTAGGATCCCACTAGTTTTCGTACCTTTGCCAATTTTATTGACAAAAAGGGGGAGAATTAATATGTAGTTCACACTAAAAATACATATGGTTTTCGGATCATTATGTAAGGGGGAGTGGTTTCCATGTGACATGGAGTATTGACTAAGGGGGAGTGATACATATCACCATAGTATTGTTGTCGAAGTTGTGATACAATTGAACTTTGATGCTGTGTGATAGACGCATTATTGTGTCTAATATATCTCAATTGTATATATTGTTAGTGTTCGATTTTGTATTTATTTTGTTATTTTATGTCTTTGTAGGTATTTTTAGAGAAATAAGCTCTTGCGGCGAAATTGGCTCGAAAAGTGATGTTTTACACCCCAGGATAGAGTACTAAAGGCACCCCAGAAATGCACCGGAAGCACCCCAAAAATGTGTCGGAGGAACCCCGGAAAAATTACTATCTACGCCCAAAAATTACTATTTGCACCCCATAAGACAAGTGCTAAAGGGACACCCGTGCAGGATTAGGGGGAGGACATCTTCTTCTCAAATTCAAAGGAAGCTTTTTGGCGGGAAATTTTGGCAGTTCACTGCGTAACTGCATGGACCAAATTTGGAGAGTTATGGTAGGAGATTTTGTCTAGGATTGGTTGGAAATATTGTGTCGTATCCAAACAGGATTGGTAAGAGCTTTAAATTCGATTGAAGGAGAAGATTTCACATAATATCGACAAAACAGGGCAAGCTTCCTCGGGAAAATTTATGAGATATTTTGGGAAGGTTTGTGTGTGTTTCCAGCGTGTTAATCTTCTTATGGAATGTGTATGAGTCTGTTGAGAGTATTCAGAATACATGCAGACGCGTGAAGGAGTTGAAAAGGGAAATTATTCCCGTGACTATGAAGTAGAGAATAAGAGTAATCAATGAAGATTATATGAAGTTATTTCGGAGCTGAAGAGTATATAAAGGGTTATGATAGTTCATAGAAGGGTGGTCGAGAGTTTGGGGAGCTGAGGAGAGCCAGAGAAGAAGAAATCACAAGTTGCAGAACTCGGTTTCTGCTGCTGCTGCTGCTGATGAACGCGAAGAACAAAAGCCTGTAAAGGAAAGTCGTTGAAAACTGTCGCTTAATTGCGACAGTTCCCAACTCCTTCCCAGCGACCGCAGAACAGTGTCTGCAGCATTTCTATTGTATCGTTCATTTTGACACGATTTTTGTGCGTCGCAGATTCCTGTTTTTCACCATTTTCTTTTTTTCTCTCCATTGTAAACACCATTTGAGCTATAAATAAATCTTTTGAGCTTGTTTTCATCATGATGAGCTAAACCCCAACACTAGGACGACGGAGGAGGTCGAACTTCATACATGGGTAAATTTGTTTTATTCTTTTTTTTATGACTTTTGCAGTAAAATTAATTGAAATATGATTTGATTAAATTGGTTGTCATTTGATTAGATGGGTCATGCTTAGCTTAGGTGATTTGATGTCCCATGCTTAACATTTACAATTAATGTTTTGAGAATCTACCTTGGCAAAAATAGAGTCCATGTTTATATTTCTTGAGCTAAAATTGTTGAGAATAAATAATTGAACCTTATGTTATGAAGATTGGCCGAATCCTTAGTTCCAGTACCTCTTGCACCAATTGTAATATTATTGTATATTTTTATTAAATTTAAAAACTCGAATCTTCACAAGTATCAACGAACCTTTTACTACCACTATCTAAAATTTGATCACTGTGTAATGATACAATGACACTGTATAACAATGATTGAGAGCTTTTGTTTTCTCATTGTTATGGCTACAGATTTTCAACAACGATGATGCTGAACTTACAACCTTTGGAATCATTGGAGTACTTGGAAGTGACGAAGATTTCGAGTAATGTTGAAGAACCAAAGAGATCATGCATGTGGAAGAGAAGCTGCAAAGTTTATTTATTTTGTCTTCCATATGTATTTGATAGTTTTGTCACTAAAATTGACAAAGGGGGAGATTATTAGAGCACTGCTCGGTCGAACTCGCAAGCGTTGCTATCTCAATCTTGTTTGTCAAGTTTAGTTGCCAAAACTATAAGTCTTGATTTCTAGTCTACTTATAGCTAAGTCCCGGACTAGGATAGAAAGTGTAGTTGAGCTCTAGACTCCACGGCGTTCATCATACAAAGACGAAGAACTACTCAAGGAACTGGTGGAACTTCATCGACTAAAAGGTATGTGGAGACTTGAACTTATTTATCACACAAAAGTCTATCTACTCTATCTCCTATCTTGAGACAAAAGTCGTATTGCTATATAGACTTCGATTATACACATTTGTTATTTCGAGCCGAGTTTATCTCGCTTATCTATTTCTCGAAATATGTGTTGGTAAACTTTCGCTTTGGCCAAGGTCATCTTTACAAGTGACGAAAGTCATGTTGAATATTTGTAAACCGTTGCTATAATGTTCATGAATCGATTCGAGTGAATCAAAATCGTTTTTGCTTCGATTGTGTCTTGTATACTTCTATGAGATCTAAGCAATTGAACAACTCTCTAACTAGTTCTTTTGAGTCATTTGAACTAGTTATAGTGAAGATGAATAAGGTTGATATGAAAGTGCTCATATGGCTAACCATTTGGTTAACTACAGTTGAACCAACTAGGTGTACACGTTTAGGTACAGTTACCCAAACCTAAATGAACGTGCATTTCATTTGTGTATAACAAGCTAAGTTCGATCTAACGGTTGAAATATATTAGCTTGAATCTAATAAGGTTTTCATCTAACGGTGAATATTGAATGCTTTGTTACCAAGGTAACTTAGATTGCAAACCCTGATTTGGAGACTATATAAGGGAGAACTCTAGTAACTGGGAAACCTAATCCCCACACCTCTTGTGTGATACTAGTTGCGACTAGAGTCGATTCTCCTTTAACCTTAGGTTCCTACCGAGACCCTGTAGGTTAACAACTTAAATACTTCATTGGGATTATGAAGCCAGACCCAACTATTCTCTTTGTAGTTGCGTGATCTGATCTTGTTGTTTCTATCATAATTGAGTACAATCGTAAGATTGGCTGGAGATTAATTTCTCCGATAGGCAAGATAGAAAAGTAGTCACAAATATCTTCATCTCATCGTTTGTGATTCCGTAATATCTTGTTTCGCTAGTTGATTAAGATTATTGTGAGGTGATTGATAATTCTAGGCTGTTCTTCGGGAATATAAATCCGGGTTATCGATTGGTTCCTGTTCATCTTGATTTATCAAAAGACGGAACAAAACTCGTAGGTATTTCTGTGGGAGACAGATTTATCTATTCCTGTAGACTTTTCTGTGTGATACATATTTGTTTATTAAAGTCTTCGACTTTGGGTCGTAGCAACTCTTAGTTGTGGGTGAGATCAGCTAAGGGAATCAAGTGCATAGTATCCTGCTGGGATCAGAGACATAAGGAGCGCAACTGTACCTTGGATCAGTGTGAGATTGATTGGGGTTCAACTACAGTCCAGACCGAAGTTAGTTTGTAGTAGGCTAGTGTCTGTAGCGGCTTAATACAGTGTGTGTGTTCAATCTGGACTAGGTCCCGGAGTTTTTCTGCATTTGCGGTTTCCTCGTTAAGAAAACTTCTGGTGTCTGTGTTATTTCTTTTCCGCATTATATTTTGTTATATAATTGGAATATCACAGGTTGTGCGTTTTATCGATCAATTGGTAAATCCAACCTTTGGTTGTTTATTGAAATTGATTGATCCTTGAACATTGGTCTTTGGTACCGTTCAAGGTATTTTTCTTGTATTCAATCAGGCTCGCAGATTTCTATTTGTTTGAGTAAGGATTGAATCGAGAAATTGAGATATAACTCTTTGATATACTTTTTATTAAGATTGAGTCTAACTGTCTAGTTGATTCTCTTAAAAGTATATTGGAGTTAGTCTATACAGATTGCTAAGCGAAATATTGGGTGAGGTTGTTGTATCCCCACTTTTTCAAATGTTCAAGTGTCAATCAATTTATATCAACAACCAAAGGTTGGATTATCTAATTGATTGAACTACGCAAAACCTGTGATATTTCAATTATATAAACAAATATAATGCCTAAAAGAAATAACACAGACACCAAAATTTTTGTTAACGAGGAAACCGAAAATGCAGAAAAAACTCGGGACCTAGTCCAGATTTGAACACCACACTGTATTAAGCCGCTACAGACACTAGCCTACTCCAAGTTAACTTCGGACTAGAATGTAGTTGCTACGACCCAAAGTCGAAGACTTGATAAACCAATCTGTCTCACACAGACTGAATAGATAAATCTGTCTCCCACAGAAATACCTAGAAGTTTTGTTACGTCTTTTGATAAATCAAGGTAAACATGAACCAATTGGTACACCGGACTTATATTCCCGAAGAACAACCTAGTAATATCAATCACCTCACAATAATCTTAATCGTATGGTAGAGAAACAAGATATTGTAGAATCACAAACGATGAGACGAAGATGTTTGTGACTACTTTTTATCTAGCCTATCGGAGATTAAATCTCGATCAAATCTTAGAGAAGATAATACTCAATCACGATAGAAAACAACAAGATCAGAACACGCAACTACAGAGAAAATAGTTGGGTATGGCTTCACAATCCCAATGAAGTTTTCAAGTCGTTAACCTACAGGGTTTTGGGAAACACCTAAGGTTAAAGGAGAATCGACTCTAGTCGCAACTAGTATCACACATGAGGTGTTGGGATTAGGTTTCCCAGTTGCTAGCGTTCTCCCTTATATAGTCTTCAAATCAGGGTTTGCAATCAATGTTACCTTGGTAACAAAGCATTCAATATTCACCGTTAGATGAAAACCTGATTAGACTCAAGCTAATATCTTTCAACCGTTAGATCGAACTTAGCTTGTTACACACAAATGAAAAGTGACTTCATTTAGATATGAGTAACCGTACCTAAACGTGTACACCTTGTTGGATCAATAATAGTTAACCGAAGTTAGACATATGAACACTTTCATATCAACCTTATTCATCTTAACCATAACTTGTACAAATGACTCAAATGAAACTAGTTCTATAGTTGTTCAATTGTTGATATTCTCATAGAAATATACAAGACACAATTGAAGCAAAATCGATTTTGATTCACTCGAATCAATTCATGAATATTATAGCCGTAGTTTGCAAAAGATTGCATTCCTTATTATATAGATGTATTAGTTCATGAACAAACCGATTTTAGAACATAACCTACTCAAGTATGCAAACGAGTACGCATACCTAAGTGAGTGGACTAAGTTTGGGTTCGCCAGTATGCGAACGGGTACGCATACCTTCCAAACTCAGTTGAATTTCCGGACATGAACTTTACGCCAGTACGCATACGGGTATGCATACTAAGTTCCCGAACTTTCATTAAACCAACCAGTACGCATACGGGTATGCATACTATGGTTCCCGAACTTGGAATAACTTGCAACAGTTAGCATACAAGTACACATACTGTGCTATATCCAATTTATGGTTAATAGTTCTAAACTCCCATTTCAATCATTGAAACATTCTTAGAAGACGACAATAGCTGTCTCACACAAACTATTAACTTCAAAGAAATTTTCAAGTGATCGAATGATCAATATGAAACATTCCGAGTCTACATCAAATGATTGTCTCACATAAATCATGTAAGATGTTACTAGGTGATTTTCACATGATCATCTTTTGACTTTCGTCAAGAATATAAGATGAACTTGGTTAAAGCGAAAGCTTACCAACAGATATTTCGAGAATATGTAAGCGAGTTAAATTCAGCTCGAAATATCAAATGTGTATAATTGAAGTCTATATAGCTATACGACTTTTGTCTCAAATAGGAGATAGAGTAGATAGACTTTTGAGTGATAGATGAGTTCAAGTCTCCACATACCTTTTGTTGATGAAGTTCCACAAGCTCCCCTTAATAGTTCTTCGTCTTCAATTGATGAACGACGTGAAGTCTAATGCTCAACTACACTTTCTATCCTAATCCGAGACTTTGCTATAAGTAGACTTGAAATCAAGACTTATAGTTTTAGCAACTAAACTTGACAAACAAGCTTGAGATAGCAATGCTTGCGAGTTTGACCGAGCAGTGCTCTAACACCTTATTGAAATTTTGTTCTGGATTTGGGATTTTTATAAAGTACTTCGTTTTGAGAAGTACACTAACATACTATCCCCGTTTTTTTCAACTTTTCTAAAGTATCCTAATTTTGACAGTTTTATTATAAAAGCGGATTCTATCCGATTAAGTGCAAGGCACCTCACCTATTAAAATTTCATGTTTACCCTGAACTATATCTCCTTTGTGGGGAGGGATTCAATGAATTTTAAAGCGGTGTAACGATCCTGAACCGGGCTCGACGAATCTGAAAAATGTTGTTGAAGGTCGATTCTCCACCAATTTAAAATCCCAAGACATTCCGTGATGAACCCTCTTGGGAAAATAATGTAACAAACCCCATAGTAGAGAAAGGATCCTGGACCGATCTTGACCAACATGAAAATGATGTAGAAGATCAACATGGCAATAAGCAAAAGGGTAAATATGTAAATTGTAGAAGAGTAAATTATTCTTGACTAACTCTTGATGGAAAAGCTAACTTTGAAGGTACTTTAGAAAAATTATAAATATCGAGGGTAGTGTTTTAGTGGCGGCCGATAAAACGGGACATCAAAATTCTCTTCAAGATTTTCCATGGATTGCATCATTATTTTAGAACGCGCGATTGGGGGATACTTGAACTAATTGGGGGATAGAGGAAAAGGACAAAAACTGGACTTAATGAGCAGTTCTTCCTTTCGGGTTCCCATAATCGTGAGTAAATTTGTTAAAAATCTTCAACCACATGTTCTCTCCCGAACTGTTATCTATAACTCCAGGACGAGTTGCGGCGTACCATGCTTGGGTGATTGTTAAATCTTCCTCGGAGTCAAACGATGCCATTTGTTATATGTGGGGGTAGGTTCTATACTAAGCTATTTATAGATGACTCTTCTAGGGTTTAGGGTTTCTTAAGTTAAGAGTCTTAAGGATATATATAAGAACACACGAGTTTTGGGTAATTGGGTTCAAGTATTAGCTCTCTTTATATAGAGAAAGACCTCAACGGCTAGTTTTTTTGAAATCACATATGCCGACATTGATGTTAATATGGATATGAACGCCAGCACCAATTTCCGTTATTGATTACTATTAAATATCCATGCCGGTACTTGATTTGTTTTATACAGAGATTGGGCCAAATCTGCAGTAAATGCCGGCATGGTTTCAACACCAATATACAACGCCGGAACATATTACCGGCAGTGATTATATTTATACGTCCATGCTGGCAGTCTGGATTTTTTTTTTTAAAAAACGGCTAGTTTTTTGAAAAATAAGACCGTCGGAGCTTGATTCTATATAATACCCCCCCCCCCCTCCATTCCTTTGGAAAAATGTACAGAAAACACCCACCAAATAACAAAAATCCTTCTCTCAAGAAAGCAAGCCTCAAAAATAGACCAGGCAAGCACGGTTCAAGCTTCACAAACGATGGGAGATTCATCAACAAGCTCTATTTGCACACCACCATCAAGCTCTACCTGCAAAGTAAGTAAATTCAACATTACTAACAATATACGGACAGTTAAAATCCTCTCTACTAGGACGTATCACTAATATAATCTTCTCTTACAGAGTCATCATTGCAGCTGTCAAATTTGCAAGTCACCTTCTCATCTAGCCATGGACTGTCCTTTTATTTATTCGAAGTGTAGAAAATGTGATGGGACACGCCAGTTTTGGATTGCAAAAACTAATGATGCTGAAAATGGAAGAATGTTTCTAAGGTGTTTGAATCACCCAAAGTGCGATGAATTTCAATGGTTTGACAAAGCTGTTGCACTAGCCGAATCAAGAGAAAACCACAAGGACCAATGCAAGCCTATTGATGGGTGTGATGGGTGTTATATGAAGGGAAAGGAATATGTTGAAAGAGAAGATGAAACAATTAATGAGGATGGTCCTTGATACCGAGCTTCCAGACGATGTCTTCGAAGATATTCGTGAAAGGATCAAAGGAAACGTAATCGTTGAAAAGGGATGGCAATAATTTATGAGATCATCTTAAACCAAAAGTACTCCATTCACATGTTTTTTAGTATGTTTTAATTTAAAGTTTCATGTTTTTTAGTATGTTTTAATTTAAAGTTTCAAATCTAATGTAATAGATTATCTAGGAACGAAATAAAAAGAGCATTCGTAGCTGGAATTCTATAAAAATTAAATTTCTGATGGGTTTACAGAATGTCGTCATGGTCAGTTATCTTAATTACCATGCCGATTTATGAAAAACTATCCAAGTTTAAAAAAAACAGATTTCCGACATGGATTCAATAAATACTTCCATGCTGGCACAGTCCAAATTCTATACAGGAACTTGGACCCTTGCATCCCAACTTTCTGGCATGGTTTTAGAAAAAAAATTCAATGTCGGCATTAGTTTCAGCATGGATTTATCTACGTAGGCTATAATGCCGGCGCTGTTGAACCTAAACTTTCAATGCCGGCGCCTTTGGCGTAAAGTAAACTTACAAAAAAAACATTTTTCTAGAAATCTAAACATGTTCAACATAAACAAAACAACTGAGTTGTGCTTAAATGTTCTTAATCCAGCTGTCGTAAACCAAAAGTAAACGAACCAACTAAAGAGTTCATCATGAGTTACAAACAAAAACAAATTCCAAATTGTTCAAAACGTAACAACCACCATCCAAATTAAGAAACACAACTAAAGAGTTCATCACTTGGTCTTTTTCTTCTTGGAGACCACCTTCCTCGTTTCCCCGAACAAATCTTTTGCATTAGGGTCTTCCATTTTATCAAGCTTTTCCTCAACTTCCTTCATTTCTTCACGGGATAGCACCTCTCCTTTCTCGTTTTTGCAACCAAACATCCTCCTAAACTTGCCAAGCCGACGCCGCTATTTTCGTGCAGCCAACACATAATTAGTATATATATGCTAATATAAGATTATGTATACATTAAATAACTAAGCAATTAACAATACTTACTAGCAATCCAACGATCTTCTCAAGTGCGGCCATTGTAGGTGGTGTCTCTGTAGGAGTTGAAGCGAGAGGGTTTTTCTGGGTGGAACTTTGACGTCATCCGGGTGCACGACAAAAGGATGTGACTCTTGTAGGTAATTAAACATGTAGTCGGGGTGCACTTCATCACCGTTTTCCACAAGCTCCCAGTTACTAATATCTACCAAACGAAGTGGTTCTCTATCCCTCTAGTGTGTTGGTTCTGGAATTGGCGTATACTCTACCTTCAACTTCAGCTTTGTTGAAAAGCTCTGTGAATGGTCAACAGTGTACCTTCCAATAAAGGCTGTATGGAATCTAGGTAATTGCTTATATCCAAGTTGCCGCATGATACGTCGGGGATCAGCCATAATATATCCCTTTGGGTGGAACAACGGTCCATTGTAAAATGCAACGTTAGGATACCTCAAAATTTGGTGGTTTTCTCTAGCTTCCTTATAAGGGTCGAACACAACCTCTTTGGCAGTCATCGCGTTCAAAGCCAATCTCATATCTGTCAGTCGATGATTGTTACCGGGCTTCGGAATATTGTTGAATTTGTATCCCTTAGCTCGAGGCACCTCGGGTTCGGAAAGGGGTGTGATCTTCAAGAATTTGTAGTTCGTGAACAATGTTGGAAAGTGTTCATAAGCCCACACCTATACCAATGGGGAATGATACATATAAGAAGCAATACTTTTGTTTCTAAGTTCATAACAAGGGTACATGTGAACAATATATATAAGAACATAAGTTTAAAAACAAAATTACCCGGAGTAAAGTGAAATTCCCGACAAATTGGTTTGTAACAGCCTTAGAGGCCCTTATCATCTCCGTCATCAAATATGCCATTACCACGGTGCCCCAAGAATAGTTACAGACCTTTTCCAACGAATCCAAGTATTGAAGGTGGTTTTCACTAACCCTGTTGCCACTAGCGTCAGGGAATACCTTAGTACCCAAGATGAATAAAAGGTACGCAACGGCTGTATAACGAATTTGTGCGGGGTCCCATCCATCCTTCAAACTTCTTGCCTGCGTGTTTTCAAACTTCTGCTTAAGCAACTCCAGCTTGATGGTCATTGTCCTACTATTCTTAGATACATAGAAGCTTTCAACAAAAGTTTTGTAGTCCCAACCCAACAGCTTGTTAGTCAGAGCGTGCAACTTCGACCATTCTAGGTCCGAACACTTATCTCCTTCTGCAATTGATTTGCCGATAACATTCAAGCCTAGAATGTCCTGAGCATCATTAGGGATCAAGGTCATCTCCCCAAACGGGAAGTGCATGGTATCAGTTTCACCATGATACCTTTCGATGAAGCAATTGACTGTCACAGAATCACACTTCACATAATTTTCAACCAAACCATATATACCTGACTCCCTTACTAATGTTTGGACCTCTTCACATTCCGTAGACAAATCCCAATGAGACGCGGCTTGGTTTCGGCAAACACGCACAACATTCTTATGATCCTACAATTAGGAGACAATACAATTAAGAGATTTTACATAAATGCAAAACAATACATATGCACAAGATAAAAATTCTTACATTTGATAGATAGTACGAGCCCACGTGTCCTTGTAGCCAAATAGCATTTTCGATTTCGAAGGTTCCCCCCCAAATTCTACCACGATCAAGGTCAGGTATCATGTCATCAGTATGAGGAAGGTGCGAACCTTTTACTTTTAATTTGACTACTTTATTTTTCTCTTTATCACCTTCATCTTCACCTTGTGTCGGTTGTTGACTTAGCCCACCGTCTTCTTCTAAAACTTCACTTCGGATTTCTAATTGTCTTGGATCAACCTCATCATCAACTTCATCATCTACCTCTTCATTGTGCTCATCATCTGATTCTCTGGTACGTTCACGAATTGATATTATACTACGGTCTCTGCTCTCCCAAACTTTCCCTCTTATAGAGCCTGCCCCCAAACGCTTGTTACGACCTTGTTCTTTCCCTCGAGGAGGCAGAGACTCGGGAGTGGCAAGACCGTCTTTCTTTCTTTTCTTAACGCCAGTATCTTTAGTTTTTCCTAATTTAGCTTCCTTGGCTTTAGCCCTATATCAAAAGAAAGACACACAAAATAAATATAAGAATACTAACAATCATATCTGATGCCGGCATAAATATGATGAATAACGACATTGAATCATAAGTACCAGCATTGTTTCACGAAATACAATTCATGCCGAGACCAAAAACCGGCATAATAAATTAAAAAAACTATGCCGAGACATGAAGAAAATGCCGGTAGTCTTATGTAATTCCCAAGTTATTCCTGTATACCAAATGAGCAGTACCGGCATAGACGCAAAAATTTAAAACCATGCCGTAACCTAATGCCGACGTTGTATTCAACCTAAATCAATGCCGGGATTAAACATTCACTTTCAGGTGATTTTCGTTTTGTAACCGGTATAGTATTCAACCTAAAACCAATGCCGTAACATAGTACCGGCATGGTATTCAAAATAAATTCAATTCCGTAACTCATTACAGGCATTGTATTCACACTAATTTCAATGCCGGCATTGACTGTAACTCAACTGTTTGGGTTAGGGTTTGCGATTCTAACCTAAACCCAATTCCTTAAATCGATGGAAACACTCATAGAACAGTTCAGAATCACTTACCTTCTCATAGAAGTCATTTTTTCGAGAGTTTGATTGTCTGAGTTCTCTTCTTCTTCTTCTTCTTGAGCAATCCGATTGATCCTTTCTTGTTGTTTTTGTTGAACAATCGATTTTGACTTCGATTGGGCATTTGATTTCTTTCGTGGAGGCATGGTTATAGATGGATTCGGGTAATTGACGAAGAAATTTTTGAATCGACGATGAAGAACGAACGATGAAGAAGATGAAAATTTCGAAACCCAAAGAAGAGGGATGGAACTGAAGATGAAAATGGGGGATAGATTTTGGTTTGATTTTAAGTTTTAAGATTTTTATTTTGTGGGAAGGGTAGTATAGTCTTTTCATAATTTTTTAAATTAACCAAAGGGTATTTTAGTATTTCCGACCCCAAAAAACACCCCTTAGCAGACACTATTGGTTGGGGGAAGTAATTTATATCTCCCAATTAGTTCAAGTATCCCCAATCCCGCGTTCTTATTTTACTCATTACGATAATGCTCTTTATTAGAAAGAATTGTCTTTTTCAATGTTCATAATTGAAACATAATTACACAAATTTATATTTATCGTTAACAATACTTAATAATGTTTAATTATAAAACACCATAATAATGGTTTGGATCTCAAATTGGCTTTCTCAATCCCCTTTTTAGGCTCGCCTCTTTTATGAAAAAATAATTCTAAAGTTCCAAATGTTGAATTTTATATACCAACTTACACATAAGACATCACTTAATTGTACTTTGACATTTAAAAACAAATACATAAAAATTTGATTATTATTTTTATCCAATCTAGATAAATCAATAAATTTAACAATTAGTAGAAATTGAACTGTAACATTGCTTCCCATTTGATTATTTATTTTGTCTCAAAAACGAGATCTATATAAGGGCATTGTAAAGCACTAAGCCAAGGCTCATCGTGAGCCACAAGAAATTCCAGTGCTGCAAACTCATCTTTGACGATCCAGATGGCACCCATGGTGATACTGGTAAATTAAGATATATCAGAAAAGTCTGATGAATAACCCTGGGAAATGCAAGTGCTAGAGTACTATATAGATTAAAATAAACAACGTAGTAATCACTATTCACCTGTACATGCGGATACATTTGCAACGGTCGTAGAGATATTTCGAGACTGATTGTTATATCCAGTGTAAGCACAATACTTTGGGCATGCTTGTTCCCCTCCTTCAATAAATTGTTTCCCCAGCGGAGTACCATATACATTCGTGCACGAGGACCGAGGACATTGTTGCCAATTCTGAACTTTGACCTCCTCGGGAGATGATGGCTCACAATACAACCTGAATTTAACATAATCAACGGTATAAAAAACAAAAACAAAAAAACACCTCGCATAGTATAGAACTTCATAATATATTTAGCTAACATGTCTATTCATTTTTAAATCTAAAATTCTAAATTCACCGTGGAAACCCACCATAAAATCCACTAAGTGAAACATAAAAGATAGGCCTCCTATAAATTCCTGGATAGTGGGTCCCAAAAATATGTTCCATTCGGGATATCTCACTAATGTAGAAATGCTCTTTCTAAACCAGTCGGTATAAAAATAAAGAAATAATATCCTTGCCACTTGGTATCACTTTGAAGGGAAAATAGTTATTGACTTATTGTCATGAATAGAGTATAAGAAAATTACGTCCAAACGTCGGGTTTCGGGAATGAGTTCCAATTCTGGTTGTTTAAGTCACACGTGCACTTGATACAATTGTTGGCTGTATAAGTGTAAGTCCCATCGGAGAGAAGCAAAGGATAATCCGAAGAAGCATTGCTGACCATAGACGTACAAGCTGCATTTCCAAATAACAACCAAATAAGCAAACTGCTTGCAGCATCTATAGTGGAATTGCGAAAATTTGAAGTCAACGGTATGCAGAAAAAACAATCATTAAATGAAGATTGAGTTACTAATTACCTCTTAATGAAACATCAAGAACTGACTCCGCTTTAAGTTCTTTGGCATCAGTAAGGTTATTAAGTTTCAATAAACTCTCTTCTGTGGCTCCAAACTCGTCGACAATCATCTCTAAAGTTCCTTTAGGAGGCACCACATGCGCATAATGAACGACTTGAATTTCATCCACATCATCACAGCTACAAGGAAGAGGGATCCGCAAGGACTGCACAACTACAATCTTATTAGTATCACTAATATTATTCACGGCGGCGATTTCTTGATATGTGACTAACAATGAAAAAATATTCCTGGCGATGTGATCTAAACCATCCCCTGGTTTCACCGTATACACCGGACTTCTATCAGAGATTCCTGTTCCGTTATTACACGAACAGGTGAAGGGGATTTTAACAGTCTCCTTAGCTGCCACTGATTTGCTTTGTGGTGTGTCTATTGGTAAATTGTTAACTCCGAGGAGCGAATTGAAGTCTGTTACTCCGAAAAGAGTTGCGATGTTTGCAAGAGTTGTAGCGTTTGGTGATACATAACCGGCTACAGATTTACATTTGGATATTGTAGTAGATTTACAGACGAAACCTTGAGATTTCACTGATGAAAAAGTTGCAACAGAGAGGAATAAGATGCAACAGACAAATTTGTGGAACATCATCTTGTTTTCGTCTTAATTTTGGATCGGTTCTCAAAATTAGTGTGGATATAGGTATGAAATGTTAAGCTAATAATAGAGGAGTTAGCTGTATAAATAATTATTGAAGACGCGGGAGGAAAGTGCCGATGAGACAGCGAGGGAAGTGAGATAGAGTCCAGTCAAATTGAAATAGGTGAATGTTAGTCAACGGAAGACATTTGACTAAATTCATAGAGGGTCAATTATGCCTGCGCATACTATTACTAGGCAGCGAAAACAAAGTTCGTTCACCACAGCCCACAGACTAGTGTCTTAGTTTTTCATGTATAACTTTCACGATTTTCATTTTAAGGAGCATATACAGGAGGTAAAAATGAAAAAGAAAAGCATATATTTAAATTTAAATCATCTTCTCACGGATACAATACACTCAATAAATATGGGAAGTAAATAAATTTATTAGAAGATGCCGAAGAAACCAAAACTCTTCTAAGATAGAAGGGAACTACAAAGAAGTAAGCCCAAGCTCATGGTAAGCCACAAGATATTCCAACCCTGTAAATTTCTATTCGGTGAACCAGATGGTGATGGACCAGACGGAGATGAAACAGATGGTGATGTACCAGATGGTGATGGACCAGATGGAGATGAACCAGATGATGATGGACCAGATGGTGATGCTTGAGGTGACCCACCTGTGAGTGAAAAATATTAATTAGAAAGATCAAAAGGTCTTCATTTAGCAGGTTTCTGGGTTTCATTTCTTAAATGCGTGTTCTCGGTGTTTCATGTGGGACTAAGTTTGGATTTGTTTCTGGTTGAATCAAAATCAAACTTTGGCGTCCCACTGCTGTAGGCTGTAAACATCCATTTTGGGTGTTCATTTGGAACAACTAGCGGTAAAGAACGACAGTACAGCATATTTGTTAGAGAAAAACGAACTACTATAACATATTTTACTCACCAAGCATGGGGCATTTGTTGACCATGGATGCATACATAGAAGTACCGTTGAAGCCAAGCGAAAGATATTCCGGCGATGTTTTGTTTACCATAGACGCACAAACTAGAGTACAAAATAGATCGTCAGTCATGCAAAACTGTTACAAACTCGAAATATTTTAAATTTGGACTATATGGAAACAATGAAATCCTAGAATGTTCGGTGAAGGATATTCCGTTATCTAACTGAAAATATTTGCCAATATTATTTGTATCTAGGGAAGCCGATTAGAGACATTGAAAAACATCACAATCATTTTAAACACCTACGGGTAATAAGAACCGCATATTCGTCGGCCGCTAAAGATAGTCATAGGATCCTTGAAACTTGAAAGCTATTTAGGAGTTCTGTTTCTGTGTGGAAAAATGCGTAAATAATCCTTACTAGTTGGCAAGTGGTGATGTGAAAATATCAGCTCATTTCACTACCTTTATTATCAGTAATAGTACTAGATTGAGTCTAATAACTGAACAATAAATAGTAATTAACCAACCTGTTAATGGAACATCAACAATTGATTCAGCCTTGAGGTCTTTAGCATTATCAAGATCATTGAGCCGCAATAGAATCTTCTCCGTAACCCCAAACTCCTTCCCAATCATATCTAAAGTTTCTTTAGAAGCCACTTTGTGTGCATAATGAACGACTCGATTTCCATCCACAGTATCGCAGCTACAAGGAAGTGGGATATTCAAAAGCTGGCCAATTTCAATCTTGTCAACATCAGCAATATTATTAGCTTCAGCAATCTCTTCATATGTAATTAACAAGGAATATATATCCCGGGCGATGTGATCTAAACCGTCCCCTGCTTTTACTTTATAAACCGGAGTTTTATCAGATATTCCGGTACCATTAGTACAAGAACAAGGGAAAGGGATTTTGACAGTCTCCTTCGCGGCCACTGATTTGCTTGCTGAAGTTCCAAGTGGTAAAGAATTAGCTCCCAGTAAAGCATTCAAATCTGTTATCCCGAAAAGAGATGCGATGCTTGAGTAAGTGGTAGCGTTGGGTAGTACATAACCAGCTAGAGATATACATGTGGCGGGGGATTTACAGTCGAAACCTTCATCAGATTTCACTGATGAGAATGTTAGAACAGAGAAAAGTAAGAAACACGAGAGGAATTTGCTCAACATCTTGCTTCTGTTTCTGTGTTTCTAGATCTATGAGTAGTGGTTGTTGAATTAATAGTAGAGGAGTTGGGTGGATAAGAATTCAAAGACGCGGGAGAAAAAAAAGTGATGATGATGAGACAGAGAGGGAAGTGGGAAAGAGACTGTAGTAAAGTCGATCCCGGTGGCGAATGTTGACAAAGGAAGACCTTGACTAAAGAAAGAAACAAACGGGTCAATCACGAGATTCACAGCTAGCTAGTAGGCCTACCACTTGGCTACAAACACCATTAAACGTGAAATGGGACTTTGACCAACTAAATACGTATATGCATCCTCATGTATGACGTTGGAAACGATCATATCTACGTTCTGGATTCAGACGCTAATTCCTTCCGTGCAGATACGTGGTTTTTTCTAATTCCTTCCGTGCAGATACGTGGTTTTTTCTTCTTCTTCTTCTTCTTCTCTCCGAAGCATTTTAAGTGGCTGTTGATTGAATATGGCACTGGCAGTCACGACTCACTAGCAGATATGGGCAGAGAGAGAAAATTTAATGGAGTTTTTATAAGCCATGTACATCAACTCATATGTTCTTCTGGTTTTTCAATTGATTTTTGTTTTTTAAATTTTCAGTTGGATTTTTGTTATATGGTAATTAGGTTAGGAAAACAATTTAATTAGGAACAAGGGTGGAACAAGGGTATTGTGTCATGTTCCTGCAATTAATATTATTAACATCGTACGGTTCTCCAAAGTTTCTAGGCCGACCTTTTCAATTTGTGGTTCATGAATCATGACTTCATTCATGCTTGTGGATTATGAGAGTGTGGAGTCGTCTCAGTTCCATTAACTTTGATTATCGAGTGGACACAAGGCCGTACCAAGATTTTTAGGGGCCCTAGATGAAAACCAAAAATATGGGCCCTAAATATATCTTTTTCAACGATTGTTTAAAGTAAAAAGACCGATAACATGAGCATGTTTTCAAAAAAAAAAACAAATATAAGTATATAATAAAAATTTCAAATGGAAACGACTAGGAAAAAGTAGTTAATCTACGAAAAATTTATCTTCCTGGCCTCCTCGATGCGAATTCATCAATTATCGTATCGTAATCGATGTTATTCACCATGTCGACCTCGATAGATAACATTGCTAGGTCATTTAATCTTTCGTGTGACATTGTCGACCGAAGGTAAGACTTGATCAACTTTAGCTTTGAGAAACTTCTTTCTGCAGAGGCAACTGTAACGGGAATTATCAACAAAATCCTGTTTGAAATCTCTGCATTTGTATAGCAACCTTCCATATATTTCAAGAAATTCAACACTTTAATTAGCCTTTCAGTTTCTTCTGGCAAATAGCCTTTTGGTCATTGCTACCTCATTCAGAAAGAATTTGCTTGAGAACTTTCATTTCGGCATACAAGTCACGCCCATCGATATCGGAACCCATGTCATGCTTTAAATAATTTTGAAGCTTGATACAATGACTTTAAAGTGCTATCATCAAAGTAATATAACTTCTTTACATGTAACAAGAACTCAAAGACTTCATCGAACTTTTGGAATTGTTCAAACCCACTGGTGAGTGAGAATCTAGCTTGATCTACTATATAATTAAAGTAGTTAACTTCAAAAGACCGTTTACCTGATAATGGCGCCTCTTCTTCGGTCACAGGCTCGTCAAAATGTCTTTTCCTTCGGATGACCAAAATTAGTACCGTCTACTTCTGATCTTAAAAAATCTATACTCATACATTGATGTCATGTAGATTTAAACATAAATAAAAACAAAATTGAAGAATCCTCTGTTGAAATAGGTCTAATCGATGAACTTACCGTACCGAGGTGAATGTCAAGAGATGCAGAGACAACCGTTCCGCGAAATCAATTTGTGTGAAGGGATTTAGCCAGTTAGGTTTTTACTTTCGTATATACTAGACAGTCGGATGGGCTAAAAATACAATGTTCCACTGGGCCAAAATAGTTTAGAAATGGGTTGACATTGGTTTTTTTCTTCCTTTTTTTTTTCTCACTCTGGCGTCTGAATACACAGCTATTAGTAGTTTACATATATATAAAAAAAATAAAAAAAATGGGGGCCCTATCATCCGGGGGCCCTAGGCAATTGCCTATGTTTCCTATAAGCTTGGTACGACCCTGAGTGGACATCAATTTTTTTTACTTAACAATGAATTTTATTAATCAACCAAAAGAGTTACACAAAAAACTGGCAAACAGTTCCCATGGAACAATTCAAAATAAAAAAACTGAAAAATCGGAAGACTTATTCTAGGCATTTTAACATTTTAATAAAACCTATAATATGGTTGATCTGGATTCTCCAGGCTTCCCCAAAAAAGCTGGTCTTGTATCAAAAATGCATCTTTCTTGATATCGCACAGCGGAAGCAATTGATAACAATCGACCACGCGGAGAATCCACTCCGGTATAAGAAACGATAAACACTCCAATCCAGGAGCAAACACGAAGATAATGACTCTAATCCAAGAGTTAATCAATAATCAATGGAATTAACCAAATAACATCACAGTTTCATAAATCAGATAAAGATGAGCTAAAACCAAGCTAAAGAGAAATGACAATAACCATGGCTATTTATAGCCTGCAAATGTAAAACCTAAAAGACTAAACTTACTAAACTAGCCTAAGAGAATATTTATTCTCATAAAACAGATAAAGAAACCGTAAAATCCTAATAAATATATTTCCTAAAACTAATGGATATCCAAGATTTGGATAAATCTTGGAATATACGTGACTTGTCAGGATATGTCCCATATCAGGCTCTCCTACTACGATAAAACTCGTCTCGAGTTTACATAGGAAATCGTAAGTCCAAGAAAGTACTTTGTTCTTCTAACAGCCTTTGAAACAACTTTATTTTGAGTTGTGCATCGGGATTACTAAGTGTTCACAAAACCAATTAGGATTGGCGTAAAAGATAGACTTGAATTCCCCACGTTGCTGGGCTGCTTGTTTCTTAGGATGTATAAATCCCCATAAAGGAAATGGTTGCACTACAAAATATTTAGCAAATGGATCCACATAACAATTGAGAACAGATAAAGCAACAGCCAATGACTCCTTTTCCTCGACCGCCTGATCTTGCAAGCCCTTTTTGTCAACTGTTTGACATATATGTTCAATCTGGCTTGTTATTGAATCTTCTGCTGGTTTAGGACTTGGTATTAAAATTACTCTGGCCTTCCCCCACATAAACTCATAAGTATTTTCGCCTCGGCTGCTACAAACTGCGCCAACATCAGAAAACCACGGTCTTCCCAGCACGATATTGATATCACATAAATCCATGTCAACAACTTCACAAATAATTGAATCAGAATATACCTTACCAAACGACAATGGAAATCTGGAAACACCGACACAAGTGATTGATCCCCTGCTGCTACATTCAATTTGATCCAGATGCGGATACCAATCCATTTCCAAACCCACGGCCTCTACCATTTTTCTTGACACCAAATTATCTATGCAGCTACCATCGATCATAAAATGACATACACTCCCTTTAACAAATCACAGAACAATTTGTTTTTCTGACCAATATTAGGATACTCATCCATTTTACAAATTCAGTGAGTTCTGTAGGTAGTAATGAAGGTCATAACATGTGCAGTAATAAAAGAGTATCCACGCCAACCTGGCTTTGGGTGGTTGGGGTTAAACTAGCTTAGGATACTAATGGACAACGGTTTAACTTATCAAAGGCTTGCTGGCTTAAAAGCTTGTTATAGATAGGAAGATGATTAAAATCCATGAGGACCACAACTACTGCTCCTTTAAAAAAAGTTACCAAACAGAACTTTATGAGAACAGTATACAAAAGATACTTGGACATAAAACTTGATGCAGACAAATGATGGCTTCCTCGATGAGCTATATGCTTGAACCTCTAATCAAACCTTACCCGAACATAACTTCTTTTTAACTCTTTTATTTGCCCTCTCCCTTCCCACTTACGGTAACAAACAAACAGACCTCTTTCCATGATACACAATAATAAATCAAAACCCTTGAATCAATAAGTAATATAGGAGTTAGAGATCTTACCAACTATGATGATGAAATGCCTAATGAACAAGCGGCGATGGGTGATAAACAAAACCCAAAAATATTAACTGCCTAGCTCCCTGTCTTCAACTTTTTAAACACATATCAAACTCTCTTTTTTTATTAGATAAAATACCTAGATATCACAGGACTCCTCAACTGATTCTTCTAGGAAACCCATAGATGAACATCACAGGAAAAGCCTGCTCTGGTAACCACCTGATATGGCATGAGAGGAAGCGATAAAAGAAAAGGAGAATCCACTCCTTAAGGTGATGATAGAAGACTCCAATCCAGGAGCTAAGATCCAAGGATGTTGTGGGTAATACTTATGAAAATGCTTTTGCTATGTTCCGTGCAACAACTTTCGTCCAATGTCACCAAGATCGAGCTTGGAATGTTTCTTCGGAGTTTATACATTTGAAGCCAGACACCGGGCAACAAGGGGAGCAATCACCAAGTTCTTATGTGAATTTCAATTCGTTTTGTGAGCATTTGGTGATTCCAATGCACAATTCGAGATCAAGCCGTTTCAAAGGATGTGGGAATCTCAAGATCATTTCTTTCACTTGTCACTTCCAATATAAACTCGAGACGAGTTTTGACGCAGCAGGGGAGCCTGATACGGGACGTATATAGGATGTCTATCATGAGTCTTGGACCCGGTCCATATTATCTGTTCAGTCATATCATTTGTTAGGATTTGATACAATTCTGTTAGATGGTTAGGATAAACTTCACATGTATGTGAAGTTCTGTTCAGTCAAGGGTTTATTAGGGTTTAGTTAAACTATAAGTATTCATTGTTCTTGTCATTGTAAGGTAGATTGGATTAGCTCGTTTAATGAAAATACCATTTGGTTAAAAACTGGTTTGATTCTCTTTGAGAGATTGATTATCATTGATCGTTATTCGTTATTTTGCTCATGGATTGGAGTTGTTTATCATATTTGGGTCCTATTTACCGGAGTGGATTCCCCGCGTGTCGGTTTATTTCAAATCGTTTCCGCTGTGCTATATCATTTCTCCTCTTGCCAAGCTAGTTCCTTTCTTTGCTAATTTATCAGCAGAGAAATTGACTTCTCTGTAGCTGTGAATAAAGCACCAGGATATTAATCTTGCACATATTTGGTTCCATCTGTTCACTGCAAACCAAGGAATCTTATTACTCTGAAAATCTGTAATTGCAGAGGATGAATCAGTTCTAAAGCAAAGTTCCAGGAAGCCTTTACTGATAGCCCATTCTCCTGCATTCAATATAGCTAAAACCTCTGCAAAAAAAATTGTAGACACCCCCAAGCCACCTGATATTGCAATTAAGAATTCCCCAGAATTTCTTCCTCCAATAAATCCATAACCTGAAATTCCTGGATTACCTTTGGAGGCTCCATCACAACATAGTAATATCTTTTTTGAAGAAGGAAGCTGAAAGAAGATCTCCTTAATCCTTGCATTTTTCACGTTTTTGCTTTTAAGACCAAAAGTCTTCAGCACCTGTAGATCATAAGTATTATTCCACATATATGATTTCATCCTGGCTTCACTTTCTGCTGTAAATTGCATTATCCTTGACTTGATTCTTTCCACGGAGCACTTTTCCTCCTCATATATGCATTTATTTCTCATAAACCACAATTCTCTCATAGTGATAAATGAAGCTATTTTCCATATTTCCTTAATTGCTGGACTTTTATTTTTTGCCAAAGAGAGCATTACTTCAAATGAACTGGAATTGATGAAATTAAAGATATCTCCTAACCATTTCCAGATAATTTCACTGAAATTGCAATACCACAGGATATGCTCTTTATTTTCTTCCTTTTTTTTTGTTGCAAAAGCAGCATCTTGAAGCCATACTAACTTTTCTTCTTTTCAAATTATCATCAGTAGCACATATGTTTCTAGCTAATTTCTAGACATTGCTTTAAATAATAGGATGAACAGAGGGATGCCATACCTTTTTGGTCCATTATAGTTTTGAAAATTTATCTCTTACTGTTTTAACTGCTGATACAACTGTAAATTGTCCTGAGATGGTTCATGTCCATATTCTTCTATCATCACCTCCATTTATAGCTGGCAATTCATTAATTTCAATCATCTCCAGGATCTCACTTGGAATTACCCATTCTCCTTATAACAATAAATCAGACACCTTAATTTCTGGAAAATGAGCAATAAAGGAATTGTCAGGAAATTGTTCTTGTAATGTTCTATCATGTATCTATTTTTCATTCCATACTAATATATTTTCACCATTTCCAACCAGCCACCTTATGCCTTTATTTACATCTTCAATCACCCATTTTATTCCTGGCCATATGGATGATTTATTGTAATAAAAAATTCATTCACCCTTTTTATTTTGGAACTTAGCTTGGAAAAATTTAGACCATTCCTCAGTCCCAATTTGTATCTTCCAAAATAACTTCATTAATAGAGCTTTATTAATTACTTCTAGTCTCCTTATTCCCAGACCACCTTCACTTAATGGTGAACACACCTTATTCCATTGCAATGTAACTTGTTTTCTATGAGCTGGATCTCCTGTCCATAAAAAGTTTCTGATTATCCTCTCATATTCCTTCAACACCCTTTTAGGACATTTATATACTGACGTATTGTAAATTGGTAGACTGCTTAGGACAAATTTAACTAGAATTAATCTTTCCTGGAAAGACAACATTTTCCCCTTCCATTCTGCAAGTCTGTCCTGCAACATCTCCACACAGTTCCATACATGAAAGGATTTAACACTTCCTAGAATAACAGTACTCCCAAATATTTATCTGGAAACTCAGCCGAAGGAATGCAACATTCTTCTGAAATCTGTATTTTTTTGTTTTCACTTGTTCCACCTATGAAGCATTTACTTTTTTCCAAACTCACCATTTGTCCAGACGTAGATTGATATTCATGAAGTAATGCCATTAGTTTTCTTATATTCCTCTTCTCTTCATTGCCGAAAAGAAAAATATCATCTGCAAAGAATATATGTGAAGGTTGTATGCCATTCCTATTTATCATAGCTTTCAAACTACCATCTTGTATCTTCTTTGTTATGTTCTTACTTAACACATCTTATGCTATCACAAATAGAAGAGGAGAGAGGGGGTCACCCTATCTCAGTCCCCTTCCAACTTGAAAATAACCCTCTTGACCTCCATTTACCAACACTGATATTCTTGTTGATTGAAAAAGGATTTGTATCCAGTGAATTCCTTTGTCAGAAAAACCAAATTTACTCATGACTTGAAAAAGAAATTTCCAGCTAAGAGAATCATATGCTTGAGTAATATCTATTTTTAATCCAAAATTACGTTCTCTTCTTTTTGTATCAAGTTCATTGATCATTTCTGATGCTAAGGCAATTTGTTCTTGAATTGTTCTTCCTTTTATGAATGCTCCTTGCTGAAGTGACACTATCTTCTGAATTATGCTTCCCAGTCTTTTAGCCCATATTTTGGTGAAAATTTTAAAAATAAATTTCATTATTAGACCAATTGGTCTAAATTGTTTTGCTTTTTCTTGCATTGCTAATTTTAGGAATGAGCTTTAAGAAGTTTGCATTAAGACCTGCAGGAACAAATCCTCTCCTCTAGCAGTATTGTATTGCATTTATTAGTTCTGCACCAATCATATCCCATGCAAATCTGTAAAACCACCCTGCAAATCCATCAGGTCCAGGAGAACTTTCTGAGTTGAGTTCAAAAACAACTTTCTTGATCTCAGAATCTGTAGGAGTAGCATCCATCATTTTATTATCCTCTTCATGTACAACTTTAGGAATGTTGTTCAAATACTGATGTGTTATTACCACTTCTTGATATTTAAATTTGTCATTAAAGTGTCCTACAAGAGTATCAGCAATTTCCTTATGATTGGAAATAATGTTTCCATCCTCAGTTTCCAACTCCACAATCATATATTTGTGTTTGTCTTATTTTTAAGTTAACATGGAAAAATTTAGAGTTTGATGCTCCATCTTTTAACCACGTAACCCTTGACTTTTGTTGAGTAATTTCCTTTTGTTGTTGAGTTAAGACTTCAAGCTTCCCTCTTGCTGTTATAAGTTTATTCAAAAGAATAATACCTTCTAGATGCTGATCAGATGCCGGTGATGAAACTAAAACCCCTTCCTATGCTAATTTCAGTTTTTGTTTAACATCTCCAAACACAGACCAATTCCATTCTTTGATATCTATTTTTAGGCTTTTCAGTTTACTCATGAAAATAAAAATTGGATTACCTGTTAATAGCTTCTTCTATGAATTCTCTATAAGATGCAAAAAACCAGGATGATTTGTATAAACTTTCAAAGCTCTAAAGGGAGTATTTGCTGGTTTAGGAATATCAGCATTTGCTCCAAATAAAGTACTATGATCTGATACACCTCTGGTACCAAATTTATATGCCCAACTTGACCATTTATCATTATATACTGTTCTGTCCAAATCACACACTATTCTCTTTTTGCCAGCTCTATTATTACACCAAGAAAAATTTAATCCATTTTTAGGGGTTTGAATCAAACCACTGCTATGCAGACAGTTATTGAATTCCACCATTGATATTCTCAAAGGTCTTAATCTTCCCTTCTTTTCTTCCTCCCTAAGAATTGCATTAAAATCTCCGATTGCTAACCATGGTTTATTTAGAGAATTTAAATTTTCCATCTCACTCCATAGCTCTCTTCTATTGACTGTTAAAGATATTGCATGTATCTCAGTAATAAGAGCACCCCCCACTTCAACTATAATTGATTGATCTGTAATTGAAACGAGAACTTGAGGTTTTATAGTAGCACTCCACAAGATCAATGTATTTCCTTTTCTTGATTCAGTTGTATTGTGGATAGCTTCATAATGCATACCTGATAATCTCATTTTTTTACAAAAATCTGCAGAATATTTAACTTTTGGCTCAACAAGTATAACTAAAGTAGGATTAAAATTATGAACTAAACTTATAAGTTTGTCTTTGGCCTTTATTCTCCTTAGGCCTCTGACATTCCAGAATATAATCTTCATTTATTATGTTGAATTTGAGAAGAATTACTTCCTCTCAGAAGCCCATTTGTTCCACCATTTATAACTAAACCAGAAGATTGGTTTCTTGTTTTTATAATATTGACATGTTTTGTTGCCTTCTGTTTAGCTTTTGGTACTTCTTCAAGTAGAACTTCTTTTTCCACAGAGGAATGATATTTACAACTTCATTTACTGAGGGAGCACTAAAAGTTGAACTAAGAATTTTTTTTCACACTTAATATTGGAAATTCAAATTGAGAACTTAAGATATCTTCATTCATATTCTGTAGTACTTGTAATTTACCTGAATTGATTAAATGAGAAGTATCTTCAACTGGTTGAATAGGAGGAATAACTGCATCCACTTCTTCATCACTGTCAAATAATTTTTCATCAACATTTTCCACCAACTTTTCCTTGCCAGAAGGACTGAAGCATATATCAAATCCAACTTGAACTGGAGTTTTGTATTCTTTTTGGTGTTATTTTTCTCCAATTTTTTTTGACTTCATTAACAATTGGTGCCACTTCTGGTTGAACTGAATCTTTTCTTTTAGTCCTGCACTCTGTAACATAATGACCCACTACTTGACAATGATTACATAATTTAGGTAGTTTAGGTATCTGTATTGCTTGCTCAAAACCACCATATTTTGATTCAACCCAAATTTTACTTGGAATTGCTTTGGCTAAATCAACCTCCACAAAAAAAAAAAAAGAACTTTAAACAAATGCACCTCCAAGAACGTTTTTCTATCACTATAAAATCACATATGATGATATCCTGGCTTAAATAATCTAATTTTTGTTGAGTGCAACAGTAGGAATACGATTGTGCAAAACGAAAAACACATCAAAAACAATGTGAATCAGGGAAAATCAAAGAAACACATCATGGTATAATTTTTTTCAAAATTAAGTATATCACATATATATTTATTAAGCAAATCTATTACATGGATTACGTAGTCGAAACTTTCACTTGAGAAGATAAGAAAATTACATCTAAAACCAAAAATTTTAAGCAACATAACCATAATATTTTTTTCGTATTCCTTCGGTACCCTTTTGAGTTGTCTTCAAGTGCAGAAAATATGTAAGCCTCCACAGAAGAATTGTGAAAGATAAACGTCCCGGATAGTGATAGGGCCATTCTACAAATGTAAAACTCTCACGATGGATACGAGCAACCACCACCCATTTTATAAAACCAAACCAAAATAATGCATACGCAATACTGAATTTAGCATCTAGTTATTTCACGGGAATCTTCATTTTCCTATGTGATTGGGAATAATAAACTTTTACCGGAACTAAATATTAAAATTAAAATTAATTGGAATATTTAGGAATCGTGTAACAACGAGTTTTTACAAAATATTTTGACAAATGTGTTGGACCGTTGAATGACAGATATCTTACGGCTCTTATTTATGTGGACGTGCCTATTACTATTTCCATTAGGCTCAAAATTATCCGAGCCAAATATTTTCCTATTAAAAGCAAAGACTTGGATATCATTTTATCATATATTTTCTCAGCATCTTTCTGGATTATTAGGTCTTCATTTTTCACTTCCTCCTATTTAAATTAGTAATAACTCCATCAGCGCTGCTTCAGATCAATGACATTCACATGTTGGCCCAAATTGTTTCCTTTAAATAGGTGTGTCAATCTTCATAATCATCAGTTCAAAACAATTGACGCTGATGGTTAACACGGGCACAATGACCAAATATTAATACTCTAGTATACTCTTATTTTATAAGAGTAAATTAGCATTTGAGTCGTAAATTTTGGTATCATGTAGTGTATGGATTCCAAGTTTGTCCGTTGATGGTTTTAGGTTTTTTGACCGTTTTATTGACCGGTCAAGTGGGTTAAATTGTCAAACCGCTTCAATAAAAAGTTAACATCAATTATCCTTATAATTACGCGTTAGCCATTCATCTGTATTTGTCAATTTTAAAATAAAATATGTTTAACTTTGAAATCGACTGCTCAAGATAAAAGTGTTTGGATGGTATGAGAATTAACAGCTAGAGATATGTAACTTTCAAAAATGACTACTCACTTTATGATGAACTTTGTTCCTACTAAAAAAAAATATCCTTAGTTGATCCTGGGGATTCATCCCATTCAAATGTATTGTCTAAGCTGTTTCAATGGACAGGGAGGAGGAGTACCAGATAACAACGATTGCTGGTGCTTAACGTGGTTTGATCTTCTTAATTCGTATTGATATCCTCATGCTAATGATTAAGCATCAACGAATATCATTGAAAGATCAAGATAGTTGTTTCCACCACCAGCTAAGTCACTAATTACTAAAAACCTTGATGTTGTTGATGATGAATTAATGATCAGTGATTCAGTATTAACATTTAATTTATAGTGTTCATCATTATTACATGGTAATGTTATTTTAATCATGATCATGCAAAACGAAAGATGGTTGTTGCTGTTATTTATCTTGTTTGTGATACAACTGGTGAAAATCAGTTTTTGTATTATTAAAACTGAGGATTGATGAAATTAAAACCTATAACATTCGAACCATTATAATTCTTGATGCATCTCACACCATCACATGATTCAGTTTCGAGCCATTCATTCCAAAAATAATTTAACGAACTTTGATTAATGGCGAATTCGTAATTAGAAGTTATAATTGATATTAACTTTCATCAAACGGCTTTCTAATTTCACCCAGTTGACTAGTCAAGTGTCCTAAACCTATCAACAGACAAACTTGAGATCCAAACACTAAACCATACCAAAACCAAGGACCCAAACACTAATTTGCTCATGTTATAATTTCCCATACAAGACCATTAATTGCTTAAACAACATACAAAAATTAGAAGTAACAAGAATAGTTTCCCATACAAGAGCATTAACTGCGTAGCCAGGTGTTGATGGGTGAAAACAGTTTGCTGGTTTTTGAGGAAAAGTGGAGGGTTGTGCAATATGAGGATCCTCAATTGAGAAAATTGCCTAAACCTTTAACAGATGCACTGCTGGGAGTGCTTTGAGTTCGAGATATCAATCTGTAAGACTACAACCTAAACCAAGATAATGGACATTCCAGAGTCAATTTGGTCACAAAGAGGGATGAGGGTCGATCTATAGGAGGGAAGATGAGAAGTGTGTGAGATCAATGATGATTGAAGGATTGTGGATGTGTTGGAGACTTCTGCAAGTTTAGTGAACTGTTAAGTTCAGATTAGTTTAGATGCGATGATTCTGATTAAGTTAGGTTAGGTTCAGTTGTTGAATCATAGATTGATGGATCTATTTATATTGCAGAAGTAGCTAACACATTGATCTCCAGTAAGTATGACGGTTGCAGTGGAGTGTAAGAATGGGGAAATGGAAATCGTGCTTTAACCAGTTCCACATGCATGAGAGAATTGGTTGATTGTCCATCCACTACTTTGATAACTCCTTCAACTGATTGCATGACTTACTAACATTTCTCATCGTGGATGTACACACGTATTGTAGGCCACCATACCAAAACCCTAGTGACTATCCCCCATGTTACATGATTGATGTCTCATGAATGTGGAGTTTGCAATGCAGACGTGTATTCAATTGGTCAATTGTTGACTTGGCTAGACCATGAGTCTTATCCTTGATTAATCGAGCATAACGGACGAATGTGATATGCTCTAGACTCATGGATTGAGCATAGGGTGTTTGCTGAGACGGAATAATGCACAGATATTGAGTCTGATGAATTGTGATGTATCATTTTACCAATTGAGGCATGATAATTTGGATCGACGAGCGTCAAATGAGATTGCTCGATCATGGACCTATTCTGATATGTTGAGTATTTTACAGGAAATCAGATGTTGCTGAGTTATGTAGAGTGCTCATTCATGATCTAATATGTCATGAATTGTTGAATGACAGCAGGAATTAAAGTATTAAATACTAAATGATCCAATTAAGTATTGGATGATCGGCCGAGTGGATGGCCGTCCAAATCATGTTTCTCTCGAACATTCGAGCAATTGAAATGCTGGTAGCGGGACCAAACATTAAAATTAATAAAAAATATTGATTGCCGGATCAATATAAAAGTGTTGATGTTTATCGAATTATCGTAAATTCGAAACCCTAATTTTTGGAGAACCCTGAATCCTGAAGATGGAGAGTTGTCCTATGTGGGTCAAGGAATATCGACCAACCAGTGGGCATGAGATCTAGCCATTGGTGGTGGATCGACGTTCGAGCGTGCAGAAAAGTATCTATGAAAAAGGATTCATTGGAAAATTATTGGAGAATTATGAAAAATATGGATGATTATTAAAATAATAATGAAGAGATGAGGGACAGGCCGGCCATGATGGCCAAGGGACTGCCATTCGGCCATGGTGGTGAACGGGCCACCATGTCCCTTGCGCGTCCATTCCTGAGAGTTTTAGGTATTTAGTTGGTTACTTGTGCAATATTTAGGATGTTCAGAAGAGTTTGATCTTGACTGAAATTCTTAATTTTTGCTTGAATGAGCAATTAGAGTTTTGCTCGCATGTCCAATATTTAGGATATTAAAATAATTATTCGAGAATGGATACTAGCAGACAATCTTTCTAGGAGCATTATATTTATTTGAGAATCGATGTATGAGGTAGTGGAAGCATCATACTCGTTCTGAATGTTTATTCTACATAGTCAGGGAACACTTGCGACATCTTGAAGACGTTACCGCTCTATACTAGTGGTCAATCCATCTAGGAGTCGTCCAATCATTATCGATTCTATACATAAGTGAATACTGGAATTGTTCAGAATGTCGATGAAATATGCAAAATATTAAAGGCTCGGCTAAGAGGATTTAATGATTGCATATTATGCATGCTATGAGAAGCTATACACTCAGTCAAAGATTATCGTCACAAGAGCTTTCACATCTAAATTCTAAAATATGAATTTCGCATACTCGTCTGAAGCTAGGTCAGGAATATGCAAAATTATGATTTTATAATTTCATCCCTTGTCAAAAATCCACCATTAACACCAGGATACACAGATTAAAAGTAACAAGAACTAAAAAAGTTGCCATTAATTATTATTTTTCCCAATTATATCAAATAATAAATAAATAAATATATGTCATTGACGATCAAGTGGTTTTTGGTAAATTTATCAGTGTAACTGAACATGTTGGAGTTCATATATTATGATCCAATATTTTTAATAGTATGATTTACAAAAAAAAGTATTCATGTCATTTTCTTTCTATTATCTCTTGTATTAAACTTATGTGTAATTCAGTAACATGAAGAAAGGAAGAGTATTCTTCTACAGGTAACTAAAATGATTAAGATTTTGGAAACCCCGTCATATTTAGATACAAGGATCTCGATAATCTTACCAAATCTATTGGTATGGTACATATATGATACCTATGATTACGTTTCTGGAATTTTACTTCCATATATGAATGACGAACGAACAAAAAATCACGAGAGTATTTTGGATAGTATCTAAGGTATACAGTAGAAAGAAAAACATCCTGACGGCTCTGCTCATTTTTTAGCCGAATAGGGAAATAAAAATAACTATAAGCCATGTTGACACAAATATGAGGTGTCCGATATTTGTCATCCAACGGTCTAACATATTTGTCAACGGTATATAAATATATTCCAATTCGGAAGAGAGAATATATTTATAGAAAAAAAATCATACTAGATCAACGAGGAAAGGTAGAAAGCACTTTATGGATCCGTACAAACGAATTCAATCTAAAGATAACATATTTAACGAGATCTTGAAGCTTCCCATGATTAGAAAACCTTGAACACCATTAAAGAGGAAAAAAATAATAAAAAAAGAACTTTATTAAGACAAATCCAGAAGGAAAAGAGATAAAAATCAAGATCTAAACATAAGAGAAACTCGCAAAGCTCGATTTTTTTTCTCGAAATAACTCTACTCCAAGATTGTGTAGTTTCGTATATGATACATTCTTATTAATTTATCTCCATACTCATAAATCCCATTTTGGCCCCCTAATTTAACTTAAGGATTACTCTGCCATGTAGTCCTGAGTTTGAAAAAAGATTCAGTAGAGAAAAAAATGGAGATAGAAAGAGTCGTTTGAGTATATTCCCAAGCATTGACCGCACAAATATTTATATTATATAATTGATCGGATTACAACTTTATTATTGTATTGCTTTAGTGCAGTGGAAAATGGTGAGTATTTAACATGTGACAATTAAGCTAGATTTGATCATGTGTATAGGGCGCTGAGAAAAATATGATGACGTGAGGCGAATCTAATGCGATTTTTTAGGGTCAATTTAGTTTGTGGGTAAAAATGATTTACTGGGTATAGTGTAAAATGGTGGAGTAGGCGAACGCTAGACGGAGAAAATCATCTAAACTCTTAAACAGATGCACTGCATGTGAGTTCTTTGAGTTCGAAAGACTAATCTGTAAGACTCTGACCTAAACCAAGAAATGGCTGTTCCAGATTCATTGTGGTGACAATGGAAAGAAAAAGGGGTCGACCTTTAGGGGGAGAAGCTGAGAGGGCGTTGAGATCAATGGAAATTTGTCGTGCATGTGTTAAACTGCTTTGAAGATAATTTTTCTGTGTCAGAATGAGTGGAAGCTTCTATGTGTGTTTTGGGATATGGATTTCGTGTGGGTGATGATATCCCTTGTCGAGTTGCAAACCTATTTGTAGCATAGGTAGTTAACACATTGATCTCGTATAAGTGGTGATAGTTGCAAATAAGTGTAAGAGTAGAGAAATGGAAATCATGGGGAAACCAGTTCCTCTTCGTTAGGGAGACTTGGTGGTTGTCAGACCACTATCCATTTACTCCTTCAACTACCAGCACTACTTACTCACTTTTCTCATCGGGGGTGCATTGCAGAATCGCACGTGCTTTAGGCCTCCAGACCAAAACCTAGTGAGTATCCCCATGTACAATATTGGTTTCTTGAGCATGGTTAAATCTGCTTTGCATATGTGTATTTTATTTGGCCAATTGCTGACCTGGATGCTAGTTTCAGCATATTGATGAGTTTATCTTGTCTATCAACGATGAGTCTAGCATGCTTCGTAATAGACAACATTTTTCTACTTTTAAAATACCATACTTTTTAACCACTTTAACACGGGTTCTACTGTTTCAAATGATATAGTTAAATCAACAATATATTATTCAAGCGGTTGAAGATCGATCATCCTCTTAGTGTGTTATATTTCCTTTCCGACGGTTCAAAAATCACTCATTCACCTGGTCGTTCAATGGGTTTGAAAGTAAATGAGTATTTTTAACGTTCATTCTGTAGCCATTGATCTAAGGCATGCTCCTACTTGGCATGGTTTATTTTCATATTAGTCATGCCAGGTGGCCTAGAAAACTCGTCGAACCACTATAGGAAATAACATGAGGAATAGAGTTTATCGAGCGATAGAGTCTCTACCTACAGCGACATAAACTTTGTAGTTGGCTGTAGAGTGTCTATCGCTCGATAAAGACTGTATATTTAACGACTCTTTCTCTACCACTTATAAATATGTGAATTTTCAAACTTCATTTTTAAATCTAAATTAAAACCTTTCATTCTTACACATATTTGTTGGAATGATAGAAATTGCAACTTGATTTTTCCAGAGTCATACTTGAAGCTGCTATCAACAAGATTTGTGATGGTTATAAAGAAATCGGTAAAAAAGCAAATACGTCTTTAAGTTATGGATGTTAATCAAGTCAGATCTGCAGTCAAAAGGCAAAGAAGAGTTCAACGCAAGCAAAATTAAACAATTAAAAGTTAACCATAATAATAGTCATAAGAATCAATGAAAATCTTCCAAAAGCGCGTCGATCGGAAGTTACGTTAAATCAAGAAACATAGGATGCCAAAGATTGTCCGAGATTTTTATTGAAGTCTTTATTTAAATTTTTATTGTTCAAGTTTATATCTTGTAAAACGAAGCAATATTGTTAATTAGGTCGAAAAATTTGATTAAAACAAGAAATAAAGTTTCCAAATGGACTTCCATTTTTAATTTATCAAACTAAAATTTGAATTTAATTCAGTAAAGTTTAAAATAATCAAGGGTTATACTAACATGTTAAATACATGACTTCATTGAGCTGTATTTGGTGGAGGAGCAATGAGAAAAAATGGATTGTATTTGTGCAACATCATGAGGATGCAGAACAACTTAAAGAATAAAAAGATTTTTTCCAGAATTCTTTGCTATTTCCCTAATGATCTGTTTATCATATTCTCATTTTTCCACCAATCATTTTTACTCAATGGAATCGCATAATTAAAGCCACAAATTCCATCACATCTATGCTAATCACACAAAATTGAGTTGTCAACCCTTGTACATTACGATTTCTAAGGTTCATTGTTTCTTCATTAAATTCCTAAAATATGACTATCAATAGCATCCAGTGTAAAAATAACCTTGCAAATGCATTCATCTTCGACTATGGTAAATTTTACACCCATAATTCCGCTACTTCGGCCAGATTGAGGTTGCGATTGAGAAGCCATATTACAATAAATTAGAAACATTGTATCATAGAGAATGTGCAAGTAAAAATGGTGAATTTTGATTTAGATTAATATAAGATATGTGAGTGAGAAATTTTGAAGTGTTGAGAAGGTGTGAGTTGAAATGAGGTTGAAATTAATTACTTATAGGGGATAAATATTGGACTGTTGGGTGGTAAAAGACTGAGCGATGTGAATATCAACAAGCGACTAAGACTATGTCGCTGGCGGCACAAAGTTGATCTGTCCATATAGTAATTCCCGGTCGGTTAAGACTTTACCGTTGAATCTACCTCGATGGAAAAAATGGCAAATTTTCCGCTTAGTTTGCCAATTCCATAATGGGTGAAAAGTGAAAAACTCTTGATTTGCTACACCTATGTGAACAATATTTTTTTTCTTTATTGATTCGTCTTATTATTTTTTTGGTTGGTGCTATTATTATTATTTTTTAACTCCCCACCCTGATGCTAGCGAGTAAGGGTGGGACTTGGGTTGGGTCACTCCACCCAATTCATGCCCAACCCGAACGTTTGGTGGATATGGGAAATGTATCGTCAAAATTTGGGCATGTTTGGGCATAAATTTTATAAACCCGAGTTAAATTTGGGAAAGTATGGGCACAAATATCTCTAACCCAAACATCCTACCTAACCTGAAGAACAACAATATAATTATATAAATTATTTTAGTAATTGGTATTATGATCTATTTAGAGTAATTTTAGCTGTATATTCACATCTAATAATAAAAATATAAACTATATTTACCTCGTGAATAATTCAATATGGAAATTTTTTTTTATTGTTAATCCCAGGTATGCTATTCTCTTTCATCAAGCTAAGTGGCCCGTTCCTGATCTCACGATAGAGGGGCGTATTTGTTCCCGTTCCTGTTGACAATTAAAACGGGGAACGATGCTTTGTTTCTTGTTAAGCCTATATCGGCTAATCAGTTCTCAGTCATTTCGACGATAGATGGGCCATCGAAGAACTTCGCTGCACGTTATAACTCCTAAAAAAAGTTGGTACAAGGCGCGTTCTTCTTCCCGGGAGGGGGTCGGAACCCATGCTTCAAAAGCTGCATGCCTGTCCTCCCCAGCTTGGAAGAATGCCACCACTTTTAAGTTTTTATATGGTCAAAATCTTCAGCTTTTTGGAAATTATAATATAGTATTACTAAAATTTGTATTTTTTTATCGGTAAAGAAGAATGAATTGTCAAAAAAGGAGAGGGTACAAAATATTTGTACCACCCTCAAAGTTACAGAGCAACAAGAGAAAGAAAGAGAGTAAGGAAGTTATATACAACTTCCTGAATTAAAAGTGCTCAAAATAAAGCTTAGACCAGTTAGTCATAACCTCTCCAAAACTAGGATTTTCTAGACTTTTAAACACCAGCCACCATGTGAAAAGATGGTATTTAATTTTATGTTGAACAACAACTGCAGAATGGATTTTACTGTTGAAAGCTCTTGCATTTCTCTCCTTCCAAATGCACCACAAGATAGCTTCAAATATCATGCTCCAAATGAAGTACTGTTGCTTGTCTGGCAGACTGATATTCCAAGAGAACAACATTGTAATAATACTGTCATGCATAGTAAACTGTCATTGAAGTTTTTCCTTGAAATGATCCCAGATTTTTACTGCAAAATCACAGTGTAAGAAAAGATGATTGGCTGTTTCATTCTGAGAGCAAAACAAACAGTTTTGAGGGACTTCCATTTTTCTCCTTGTTAACATGTCTCTAGTTGGCAGACTGTTATGAGCAATTGTCCAAAGAAACAAAGAAATCTTTGAAGGAAACTCACGACCCCATATATACTTAAAGATGTAGCTGAAATCTTGATTCACAGAATATTGAAAAAGAGAATCATAAGTAGACTTCACAGAAAAAAAGTTTTTCTTCTCTAAGCTCCAACCAATTTCATCATCTGCTTCTTTGTTGAAGGAAACTTTAGTAAGACACCTTTGAAGTTCAGACAGCTCATTTCTTCTTACAGCATTCATTCTTCTAGGAAGCATGAGATCCCAAGTTTGATTCTCCTCCATATAAACTTCGGCAACACATTTGGTTTTAGCTCTAGAAACTGCAAATAAATTTGGAAATTTCAAGCTTAAAGGAACATCAAACAACCATTGATCCATCCAAAAACTAATTCTGCTGCCAGAGTTGACTTTAAATCACACATGATTTCTGAAAATAGAATTGCATTTCAAAATACCCTTCCACACAGACTTTCCATAAGTCATTCTTGGTACCTTTGAAAACCCATCTAAAGGATATGTCCCAAACTTCTCTGCAACTATTTGTCTCCAAAGAACTTCTTTTTTTGTAGCAAATCCCCAATGCCATTTAGTTAATAAAGCCTTGTTCATTTTTTGTAGACTTTTGATTCCTAAGCCTCCAAACTTTCTTCTTTTGTTGAGAGTTGGCCATTTAACTAAATGAACCTTCTTTTTCCCTTTGCTGTCACTCCACAAATAATTTCTCATTATTCTTTCTAGTTTTTTAGCCACAGAAGCAGGCATAACAAATAAAGACATGTAGTAAACTGGTAAGCTAGCTAAAACACTATTGATAAGTGTCATTTTGCCTGCTCTATTGAGAACTTTCCTTTGCCAACCTGGTAATATTCTAACAAAACTATCAATCACCTTATCCCATTTAGCAACTCCTCCACTTCTATCACCCAAAGGTAAACCCAAATAAGAAGTGGGTAAGACTCCAGAGTAACATCCTAGAATAGAAAAAAATTGACTAAGATCTCCATCAAAAGCAACACCAAAAATTTTACTCTTGGAAAAATTGATCTTTAAACCAGTAAGCTGCTCAAAGGATAAAAGAATAAGTCTCATATTTTGTACCTGCTCAATATCTGCATCAAGAAAAATTAGAGTGTCATCTGCAAATTACAAATGACTTATAATCTTTCCTCCAGCTGTAGCTTGAAAACCAGAAATAAGGCCCTCCTCTTGTGCTCTCTAAATCATGAAAGATAAGGCTTCTCCAACTAAAAGAAACAGAAAAGGAGATAAAGGATCTCCTTGTCTGATTCCTTTTTTGGATGTAAAGAAACTTGTAGCAGAACCATTCACAAGAACTGAGAATTTTACAAATTCAACACAGCATCTAACCCACTTTCTCCAGTAATCCCCAAATCCCATAAGGCCATGAATTTCATCTGGAAAGTCCCAGTTTACATGATCAAAAGCTTTTTCAAAATCCACTTTGATCAAAATGCACACTCTTCCACTTCTTTCTCTAGAATCAATTAATTCATTTGCTACTAAAACACCATCCAAGATTTGTCTTTTATTGATGAAAGTTGTTTGATGAGAAGAAATAATATCTGGAAGGACTGCTTTAAATCTGTCTGCCAAAACTTTAGAAACAATCTTGTAGATGCCATGTACCAAACTAATTGGTCTTAAGTCTTTGATTTCTTCAATAATATCCTTCTTTGGAATCAAAGCAATGAAAGTATTTTTCAGTCTCCAATCTAAAAAATCCTTCTCCTGCAATTCTTTGAACACTGCCATAATATCATTTTTTAAAAATATCCCAGCAAAGAACATAGAAACTTACTGGAAATCCATCTGGACCTGGTGCTTTTGATTGCCCAAGCCTTTTCATAGCAGCCAAACACTCATCTTCTGTAACTTCAACTTCAAGAGTAACTTTCATATCTTCTGTGATTCTGTTAAAGTGCATGTAATCCATTGAGACAGTTCTAGTTGATTGAGTCATAAAAATACTCTTGAAGAAATCAACAATGCCCTCCTTAATCTCATTTTATCCTATAGGCATTTCATCCCTGACTTTAATTGCCCCTATAAAACTTTTCCTTCTTCTATCATAAGCAAGCCTGTGATTTTTTTTTTTTTGTTTTGCATTAGCATCTTGATTTTGCATATAAGTAACTCTAGCTCTGGACCTCCATTTTTCTGCTTTTAAAATTGTTAGATGACAATATTCCTTTCTTGCTTGAAGTCTTGTATCCCACTGTTCTTCAGTTAAACCATTATTGGCATTCTCCTCAGCATCAAAAGAAACAAATATGTCCTCCAACTCTTCCATTCTTCTATCCAGCTCACTAAATTCTTGCTTACTCCAAAGTTTTAAAATTGGTTTCAGCATCTGAAGTTTCTTACAAATAAAAAAAACAGCTCCACTTGAAACAACAAGAGAAAACCAAGTAGTACTGATAAAAGAAACAAAATCAGGATGAGGAAACCAGTAAGACTCACATCTAAATGGACCTGGACCTGTTTTCACACCTTCACAGATGAGGGAAATGGGGTTATGATCAGAGCAAGGTCTTGATAAAGCTTGCTGAATAACTCTAGGAAATTACATCTCCCAATCTATAGAAATTAATATTATGTCCAATCTACTTCTTATACTTTGGATTTGATTGTTGGTCCAAGTAAAAGTAGCTTCAATAAGAGGCAAATCAATTAACTCATGCCTAGCAATGAAATTGTTGAACCTTCTCATACCAGTTGAATTCTCACCTCTTGAGGATCTCTCATAAGAAAATCTAATTTCATTAAAATCTCCTCCAATAACCCAAGGTAATAACCAATAACTTCTAACTTCTTCAGTCTCCCTCCAAAACAGCTTGAGTTCACTTGTGTTATTTGCATTTGGTGCATAAATGCCAGTGAAAACCCACTCAAAATTGGAATCAAGCCTTTGACACCTCAAAGTAATTGAGTAGTGTATTACCAAAGAGTCCAAGACTTTAATTTTAGAGTCATCCTAGCAGCATAATATACCTCCTGAACTACCCTCTGAAAGTGCATCCATCCATTTAACATTCCTATTACCCCAAATGTTCAAAACTAACAAATCAGTACACTGTTGAATTTTAGTTTCTTGCAACAATAAAATGCTAGGTTTCTAATCCCTGTTTTTTTTTTAAATATCTCTACGGTTGTGGTCATTACCTCTCACATTCCAACAAACTATTTTGAAATCCATAAGAAACAAAATGCCCAAAAATAGAGAAAAGACAAGGAAAATTCTTTAGATGAGTCTGCATTGTATCCACCATTGATTCCACATTCTCGTCTTCACTTCCATTAAAAAATAGATCCAATTTTGGCCCCAATTGAATCATTTGAGTGACTATGTTCTCAAACTGCTGCTAAGAATTGGATCAATATTAGTTCTAACCTCATTCCATTGTTTCACTGAAGATGAATGATTATTAAAATTAACCACTTCTTGAGTTGTTTCCAGATTTCCAGTTGCATCCATTTTCCGAAGATAAGGAATTGAAACTGCTTCTTTGAGATATTCATCAACCTGTTCCTCAGAAATAACATGTGGAGATAAAGTCGTTGAAGAATGGTTGCTCGATTCCAGCGATGCTGAGTTTGAATTTGAATTAGAAGGTGGTTCCCTTAACAGAGGAATAGACGTATTATTGAGATTTGAATTCAAGGTGCCCGAATCCAAAAAAATTTGAATGCGTCTAGCCTTCCTTTTTGGCTCAACGATAAAGTTTGAGTTTAAATTAACTTTTGAGAAGTCAAAAGAAATTTTGTTTCCCGGATCAACGCGCGAAAATTTTTACTTTCGTAAGTCCTGCCCAGTAATAGCCAATGACCGAGATTATTGCTGATTTGAATGACCAAAATGGAATGAAGAATCTTTCTCCACAGAAACTGACCCCGAAGAATTCTCCATAGCATTATTTTGCTCCACAGTTGTAGAACTATAAGCTGTAACCCTAATTTAAAAGTTTGATCGGATTTCCATTAAAAAAATTAGTTGCACTAACCTTGATTGGAAAACTCTTACCATCGGAATGAAAGAGAAAAGAAGAATCTTGTTTCTGAAAATTATGGACTTTCATATGAATGGTTGAAGCATCCTCCCATGATAAAGCACAAGGATGAACTTCATTAAACCCCCAAAAATAATTCCAATTCTATGAAATATATTCATACCCCAAAGATTAAATGGAACCCATGTTACATCAATCCAGTGGCCTTCTGAATGAATGGATGATGTAGGAATTGAGTTTACTGGTGACCACCATGGACACAGCCTAATTGTTGCACCTTCAAAAGACCACATTCCTCTATCCAACAAAAGCTTCTTGTGCTCTAAAGATGTAAAGAAGAATGCTTTTCTCTCTTCAAAAGGGAAAACATCAAAATCTGAATCCAAAGAAAATCTGGTAGAAATATCCTTACTAAGACGAATCCATGAACCCACATAATGTGAGGATTCAATCACAATAGCTTGTTCCCATTCAGGACTGCATTGAGGAACATCCTTAGATAATTCTTGAACTGCACTGTTATTGTTATGAACCATTGTTGTAGGCTCTTGTAACACTAATCCTGGAGGAGGCACATATGTATTTTTCTTTTCATAGGTGTTTTTACTTGATAAAAACTTATCAAAACCTACCGAAGTAGGGGTTTTCCTTGATAAAAACTTATCAAAACCTATGACAAAGCGTTTCCATCTATTCACCCCTAAGAATTGTTGTTTGTTTGGACTTATTTGCAGAAATAGTTAAGCGAAGAAATTCTCCATACTTATTTCTATCTCTGACAAGAAGCATGTTCTCAGAATCTTTATTGAAAACCCAATGCCATTGTCCATAAAAATCCTTTGTTGATTCTTTTCTCATGATGTTTTTGAGCCATACAAATGTAGATCTGCTGAAATTGAATTGAATCAGATCTCTAGTATTCCTGGTTTCTTCTGTGATTCAAATCTCATAAGATTTCTTAGAGATCAAGAAAGATTTGTATTCACACTCAATCCTAATAGCCATAGATGAAACTTCCTGAGATCTAGAATCATCTTGAATAGATTTAGATTTCCTCTTATGAGAAACTTCTATCCAACCTTCTTCATGATTAACATCACTGTTATCCTTTTCACTCATACTCTTTTGAGAATCTACGTCACATCTAGAGTTTTCTATTTCTTGTAAGGCTGCAACTTGCACTCCTCTAACCATCGAAACCCAATCTATTGCTGAATCCCTTACTCTTGTTGTTTTCTCCGCTGTTGAGTTGTCTTCTTACCTTGCTGATCATGAACCAATTGCTCCTTACCGTGATTGTGTGATGAAGATCCCTGAACCATTTTTGCCGCGAGAAAACCGGACATTCTCTCTCCTGTACTTCTTTTTCCCTAAGGATCATTAAACTTGTTGTTATCATATTATCATTTTTGTTATGTCTAGTTACCCATTCTCTCTCCTCTACTTCTTTTCCGCGAGGAAACCCATTGTTCCTTACTAAAATTTGTTGTTATCATATTATCATTTTTGTTGTGTCTAGTTAAACTTGGGCCAACTCGAGAAACTCGAGGAATATAACTAGCACAGATTTGGGCAACACCTCCATGGATGTTACGGGTTTGTTGGCCAATATGGACAAAGGATTTCTAACTCGGAAACGCCTCGACTAAACCTTCTAAGTCGACCAACCAAGCTAAGTCTCATCCTTAAGGAAGTTTTAATATATTTTTTTTGTTGATCTGTTTTTCTTATATTTTTAGTTGGTCTGTTTTTTATTATCCCCATTGGGATACTAGTGAGGTCCGAATTTAAGTCGCTGGAATCAGAACCCAGCAATTGTACCATTATACTATAATGACACTTGCCGTTACGGCAACCGGCCTAAGCTACAAGCTAGCATGTTATACCTATATCCAAATCTTTTAGATAAATTAAACGATACCCTCTCCAATTAAAAAAGAGAGAGATACTATCACTTTTCAAATAGGCCTATTTTTAAAATGAAAAAGTAAAAATATCTCTTTTAAAAAAAAAACACAAAATTGGTCAATTAACCCAATAACGACAATTCCTGGGTGAAAAAGACATGTAAAATTTGATATTGTTTAAATGGACGAGAATGTAAAAACAGCCAGGATGTAAACAGTTTCATCCTACCCATTTTCAAATACTTTTTCTTATTTTTAATTTATATCATGATGCATCCAGTTTCACCCTCGCTATTTTTTAAGTTTAAGCCAGGATGAATCCAGATTCATTCTTGCTATTTTTTTTGGTGTCCATTTCACCCATATTAATTTTTACTCGTCCATTAGAACCATGTTTTAAAAATATTTGGACAATTGACCCAATTTCTCTTTTAAAAACCGAGACTGGTTGTTTCTTATGGAATCCTTGTGACGTAGAAAAGTGAAACGAGGAAGAGAATAGTGCCATTCAGTCTGATTAATGTTTTGAAACGTGTCTCATTTAAAGTTACAGAGACATGAAAATCTAGATTCGATTTCACAGAGACATGAGATACCATACAAGAGATAAAACAAACAAACAAATGCACTGAAAACTGCTTGGCGTACTAACTGAATAGAAGTGCACTGCAGAGAAGAAGTAAACCGAAGTTTATCACGAACGATACCATATTCGAGGACTGCATACTCGCCTTTGGTTTTGGTGGACCGGACGACGGTCCTCCTGCTCCTGTATCAAGTTAAAATACATTGAAGAAAACTTATAACATTTAAACAACAGAAAATTCAGTTAAAAGACTAAAATTAAAACTTTAAAATTATGAAAGAAAGATGTTTTTTCACTTTGGAAAGCACATTTCAGAGTGCATTCTGTAAGTAAGCTTTTCTTTTTTCTTCCGAAGCTTGCACAATGAATTCTGATATTGCATATCATAACACAAGAAACTAACAGAAGCTGAATAATGCGCATTGAATTGCGCAGTGTTGCCTTTCATGAAAAATAAAAATGTACGCATTTATCTCAAAGCCATGGGACTTCAAGAAATTTCCCTCAAAATATGTTGTACTTACTGATGCACCTCGTTTCGTTAACCATGAATACTGAGATGGTCTGAGACCGACTGCTGTATCCCGTGTATGCACAAGACCACTCGTTGTGCTTCCCCTCAATATCACTGCAGCGTGTATCAAAAATACTCATCCCGAGTTGAACACCCCAATTATTTCCTAACTCGATTTCTTTTATACACCTGGTCGTAGGACACTCTTTCCAGTTGCGAACCTTTACCTCTGGAGGAGATGGCTCACAGTATAACCTGAATTCAGTTCAGCATAAGCAAACTTAACAGTAGAATTAAACTTGAATCTATATTTAACAAAAGTACCAAGTCAAAAAACAGTTAATGTAATCGTCTAAAGCACTTATTAAAATGAGGAGATAATTACGTCCAATTTTTGGGTTCTTGAAATAGGTCCCAATATTTGCCGCTGGAGTCACAAGAGCACCTGACACAATTGCTAGCCGTAAAAGTGTAAGTCCCATTCGAGAGAAGCAAAGGATAATCCGCAGAAGTATTTCTTATCATAGAAGTACAAACTGCATTCCAGAATAACTTGCAAGTTAGCAACTAGTTATCAGCACTCAATCTATTTCAGTATATCAGAAATTTTAGGATACTTCATTTTGTCTAAAAACGAAACAATTAAAATCACTAATGAATATTGAACAATATGTAATGTAACCACTGACCTCTTAATGGAACATCAAGAATTGATTCTGCTTCGACTTGTTTAGCATCTGTAAGGTTATTGAGTGTCAATAAACTCTCTTCTGTAGCCCCAAACTCCTTGGCAATCATCTCCAAACTTTTATTAGGAGACACTTTGTGTGCATAATGAAGGACTTGCTTTCCATCTACAACATCACAGTTGCAAGGAAGTGGGATCCGCAAAAGCTGATCAACCACAATCAAGTCAGGATTACTAATATTATTGACTGCTGCGATTTCGTCAGTTGTCACTAAAAATCCAAATAAATCCGTGGCGATGTGATACAAAGTATCTCCTGATTGCACTTTATAAATTGGACCCTTATCAGAAATTCCAGTTCCGTTCTTGCAAGAACACGTGAAGGGGATTTTGATAGTCTCCTTCGCGGCCACTGATTTGCTTGGTTTTGTTCGTGTTGGTAAATTGTTAGCTCCGAGCAATGAATTGAAGTCTGTTAATCCAAACAGACTTACGATGCTTGAAAGAGTTGTAGCGTTGGGTGATACATAACCAGCTAGAGATTTACATTTGGAAGTTGTATTAGACTTGCAGGTAAAACCTAGAGAGTTTGCTGACGAAAAAGTTAAAACAAAGAGAAGTAAGATACAGAAGAGGAATTTGCTTAACAACATTGTTTACAATGGAGGAACTGTGTTGCTGAATGAAATTTTAATGTAACAGGATGCGAAATGGAGCAGCGAGAGGGGGTTGATTATATACAACTTGCCATGCTGGTTGGTTTAGTTTGACTATAATTTTTTTTTCCTTAATTTCGATGTCAAAAGCAGGAGGAGTACAAAATCATGTCATCTTCTCTAATATACTACTAGCAGTAGTATATTAAGTTTCTTGGTTTATTCATATCTGAGAAATGTTGACTTTATGTTCATCCATTGACATTAGTTACAGAGAAGATTAACACGACCATGTGCAAAGAAGATGCGCTTCAATCGATTAATATAAAAAGAAGAAACCCTGAATACAAGCAACTGCAGATAATGGTTTTTATGACACGATCATTGTAATATCTGGGTTCCTTCAAATATTTTTATATAACTACGATTATTAACTAATTCCTTTTATGATTTTATAAAATGTTCAAGAGTAATTGATTGACCTTGGTACGGTTTATTATGCACTTAGTTTTCTGAAACTACTAATGGTCTGCTTGTACCGCGGCTAGCGTGTATTAGCAGCAACCTGAGTAGTGTACCATTCATAGGTTTAAAGAAAGAGCACGGTTCCGTTTGCGCTGAAAGTCTGAAACCACAATTTCTCAAGATTTTCAAATCCATATTAAGCCCACTTTTTTTAGTTACAGAACCAAAACGTGACTAATTTCAGTAAATTGAATATCATTCTAAATAGTTACTCTACTTTGATAATCAAATCTTAGTTCCCACTTCTTGAATTAAAAAAAAGAAGGATAAAATAGTAAATCTGGAAAACTGTACTACCGAGTGCCAATTAACTTGGAATTAAAAGAAAACAAAATATAAGAACAGGATATGCATATGAAAATGTAGTAGTGTAGCACATTTTCAACGAGGCTCTAGTTCACTCATTGAAGTTTCATTGACACTCAGTGCCGCGTATTCAGTAGTTGACATGTCTTTCGTAATTCCTTGCTCTTCAGTGTGACCAGTAAAAAATGGAGGTGGTGAAGGTACACCGTGAGTGGCAGAGCTGCTGTTAAGCATTAGGAAAACCTTCTGCATTGTGGGTCTGTCTGCAACATTTTCTTGAACACATAATAACCCAATAAGGATGCATCTCATCGCGTGATTTCCCGTGCATGTGTCCTTCACGACCGGATCTAACAATTCTAAAGCAGATCCATTCTTCCAATGTCTCCATGCCTGCATCAAATCCCATGTTAAGTAATTCATCCTGTTATTAAAAGTAAAGTAGATTAGATAATGTTAGTGACACTCACATAGCTTAGAAGGTCCCGAGCAATTTCTGAATTATGAATATGGCTGTTTTTCTGTCCACTAAGGATCTCTAAGATTAAGACACCAAAACTATAAAC
>JAJJMB010011896.1:8756564-8796640 GCA_023531105.1 Papaver atlanticum
GGACAAACACTGTTAATTGTTAGAGCGAATTCTATGGGCAGTAGAACGCGACTTCAAAAAACTAAGTAATATCCCTACTACATAATAAAATAAAATAAAAATCATCGAAAGTTATTAATTGGGGGATATAAATTATTTTCCCCAACCAATAGTGTCTGCTAAGGGGTGTTTTTTGGGGCAGAAATACTAAAATACCCTTTGGTTAATTTAAAAAATTATGAAAAGACCATACTACCCTTCCCACAAAATAAAAAACTTAAAACTTAAAATAAGAACATCCCCTATTCTCTTCATTTGTTCAGGCACTCCTCTAGGTTTAGGGTTTTGAAAAAAAAAAAACTTCTTCATCGTCAATTCAAAAATTTCTTCGTCGATTACCCGAATCTATAACCATGCCTCCAAGAAAGAAGCCCAATCCCAATCCACAATCAAAATCAAAATCACTAGCTCAACAAAAACAAGAAGAAAGGATCAATCAGATTGCTCTTGAAGGAGAAGAAGAAGAAAAAGAGGATTCGGACCATCAAACTCTTAAACAAATGACTTCTATGAGAAGGGTAAGTGATTCTGAACTGTTGTATGAATGTTTTAATCGATTTAAGGCAGTGGGTTTAGGTTAGAATCGCGAACCATAACTCAAACAGTTGAGTTATAGGAAATTCCGGCATTGAAATTAGTATAAATACATTGTCGGTAATGGGTTCCGGCGTTGAATTTAGTATGAACACCATGTCGGTATCGTGTATCCGGTATTGAATTAAGTATGAATGCTATGCCGACCAACAAACTAAAATCACCTGAAACTGAATGTTTAATCATGGCATTGAATTTAGGTTGAATGCAACGTCGGCATTGTTTTTAATTTTTACGTCTATGCCGGCAGTGCTCTTTTGGTATATAGGAATAACTTAGGAATTGCCTAAGACTACCAGCATTGTCGACATTTTCTCGACAATGCCGACTTCATGTCCCGGCATAGTTTATTTTTAAATTACAATGTCGTTTTTTGGTCTCTGCATAGACGGTATTTCGTGAAACAATACGGGCACCTATGATTCTATGGCGTTATTCAGCATATCTATGCCGGAAACAGATATGATTGTGAGTTGTCTTATATTTATTTTGTATATCTTTTGATATAGGACTAAAGCCAATGAAGCTAAGGAAGGAAAAGCTAAAGATGCTGGCATTAAGAAAATAAAGAAGAATGCTCTTGGTACTCCCGAGTCTCTGCCTCCTCGAGGGAAAGAACTTGGTCGCAAAAAGTATTTGGGGGAAGGCTCTACAAGAGGGAAAAATTGGGAGAGTGGTGGGGACCGTAGAAAACTCGTAATCCGTGAACGTAGTGGAACAGTTGAGCACGATGAGCATGATAAAGAGGAAGACGAGGAGGAAGATAATGAGGTTGATCCAAGTCAATTAGAAACCCAAAGCGAAGTTTTAGAGGAAGACGGTGGGCCAAGTCAAAAACTGACACAAGGTGAAGGTAAAGGGGACAACAGGTAGAAGGAAATCAAGAAAAGAATAAGATAGTCAAAGTAAAAGGTTCGCACCTTTCTCATTCTGATGACATGATACCTGTCCTTCATCGAGGTAAAATTTGGGGTCAAACTGACGATCCGAGAATACTATTTGGCTACAAGGACACGTGGGCTCGTATTATCGATCAAACCTATGTAAGATTTTTTATCGTGTGCATATGTATTGTTTTGTATTTATGTAAAATCTCCTAAATGTATTGTCTCCTAATTGTAGGATCATAAGAAGGTTGTACGTGTTTTCCGACACCAATCCGCGACTCATTGGGATTTGGTTAAGGAATGTGAAGAGGTCCAAAAATTAGTAAAGGACTCAGGGCTATATCCTTTGGTTGAAAATTATGTGAAGTATGATTCCGTGATAGTCAATTGCTTCGTTGAGAGGTATCACGGTGAAACTGACACCATGCACTTCCCGTTTGAGGAGATGACCTTGATCCCTAATGATGCTCAGAACATTCTAGGCTTATGGGTTACGGGAAAATCAGTTACGGAAAGAGATAAGTGTCCGGACCAAGAATGGTCGAAGTTACAGGCTCTGACTAACAACCTATTTGGCTGGGACTACAAAACTTCTTTGGAAAGCTTCTATGTATCTAAGAGAAGTAGGACAAAGACCATCAAACCGAAGATGCTTAAGGAGACGTTTGAAAATACGGAGGAGAAACGAAAGGAGGATGGTTGGGACCTCGTACAAATTCGTTATACAGCCGCTGCGTACCTGTTATTCATCTTGGGCACTAAGGTATTCCCTGACGCTAGTGGGAAAAGGCTGAGTGCGAACCACCTACAATACTTGGATCTGTTGGAATATGTATGCATCTATTCTTGGGGCACCGTGGTAATGGTACATTTGATGGCGGAGATGAGAAGGGCCTCTAAGGATGTTACCAACCAATTTGTCGGGAATTTCACTCTACTCCAGTTAATTTTTCTTTTAAACTTATGTTGTTATACATATCGTTCACATGTACCCTTATTATTAGAAACAAAATTACTGCTTCTTATATGTATCATTCCATATTGGCATAGGCGTGGGTTTATGAACACTTCCCAACATTGTTCACGAACTACAAATCCTTGACGATAAAAAAAAAATCCAATCCAGGGCCCTCTGGAGCTTGGAGATACGAGTTCAACAATACTCTGAAGCCCGGTAACAATCGTCAGACTGACAGATATGAGATTGGCTCTGGACGCGGTGACTACCAAAGAGGTTGTGTTCGACCCTTACAAGGAGGCTAGAGAAAACCGCCACTTTTTGAGGTATGCTAACGTTGTATTTTACAATGGAATGTTGTTCCACCCAAAGGGATATGTTATGGCTGATCCCCGACGTGTGATGCGGCAACTTGGATATAAACAACAAACTAGTTGTGAGACACTTACGTTTAAAAGGTACATGGTTGACTATTCTCGGAGCATGTCATCTTCCTTAAGGTTGATGGTGGAGTATACGCCAAATCCAGAACCAACACATTGGAGGGATAGGGAACCACGTCGTTTGGTAGATATTAGTACTTGGGAAATTGCGGAAAACGGTGATGAAGCCCATCCCTACTACATGTGGTATTACCTGGAATGGTCACATCCTTTTGTTGTGCGCCCAGATAACGTCAAAGTTCCACCCCAGAAAAACCCTCCCGTTACAACTCTTACAGAGGCACCACCTACAATAGTCGAACTTGATAAAACCGTTGGATTGCTAGCAAGTATTGTTAATTGCTTAGTTGTTTGATATATACATAATCTTATATTAGCATATACATACTAATTATGTGTTGGGTGTATGAAACTAGCGGCGTCGGCTTGGCAAGTTGAGGAAGATGTTTGGTTGCAAGAACGAGAAAGGAGAGGTGCTATCCCCTGAAGAAATGAAGGAAGTTGAGGAAAAGCTTGATAAAATGGAAGACCTTAATGCAAAAGCTCTGTTCGGGGAAACGAGGAAGGTAGTCGTGGACAAGAAGCAAAAGACCAAGGGATATAAAATTTGTATTTGTGCTCATTCATTTGGATGGTGGTTGTTATGTTTTAAACAATTTGGAACTTGTTTTTGTTTCTAAGTCATGATGAACTCTTTAATTGTTTGGTTTACTTTTGGTTTGTGGTAGCTGGATTAAGAACATTTAAGCACAATTCAGTGGACATGTTTAGAAATTAAGAAAAAAGTTTTTTTTTGTAAGTTTTCTTTACACAACTGGCACCGGCATTGAAATCTTTATATACGACAATGCCGGCAAGGTTTCCGGTCTTGTTAAGTAATTATAATTTCATGCCGTAACTAATTCCGGCATTCAATTTTTTTCTAAAACTATGCCGGTAAATAGGGATGAAAGTCACCAAATTCCTGTATAGAATTTGGACCCTGCCGGCATGGAAATATTTATTGAATCCATGCCGGAAATCTGATTTTTTTAAACTTGGGAATTATTCCAGAAAATCGGCATGGTAAATAAGATATCTGTCCATGCCGGCATTTTGTGCACCTTTCAGAAATTTAGGTTTTCATAATTCCGGCATTGGTTTGGATAAAAATACAATGCCGAGATTGATTATAGATAAGTTACGAATGCTCTTTTTATTTCATTCCTAGATAATCTATTACATTAGATTGAAACTTTAAATTAAAACATACTAAAAAAACATGGGAATTAAGTAATTTTTTGTTTTAAGATGATCTCTTATTTAGTACCCCATCCCTTTTCAACAATTACGGCACCTTTGAGCCTTTAGTGAATATCTTCGAAGACATCGTTTGGAAGCTCGGTGTCAAGTACCATCTTCATTGGTTCACCTTCTCTTTCAACATATTTCTTTCCCTTCATATAACACCCATTACACCCATCAATAGGCTTGCATTGGTCCTTATGTTTTTCTCTTGATTCCGATAGTGCAACAGCTTTGTCTAACCATTGAAACTCTTCGCATTTTGGGTGATTCAAACACCTTAGAAACATTCTTCCATTTTCAGCATCATCAGTTTTTGCGATCCAAAACCGGCGTGTCCCATCACAATTTCTACACTTCGAATAAATATAAGGACAATCCATGGTTAAATGAAGAGGTGACTTGCAAATTTGACAGCTGCAATGATGACTTTGTTAGAGAAGATTATATTAGTGATACGTCCTAGTAGAGAAAAGTTTAACTGTCGATATAGTATTAGTAATGGTGATTCAACTTACTCTGCAAGTAGAGCTTGATGGTGGTTTGCAAATAGAGCTTGTTGATGAATCTCCCATCGCTTGTGAAGCTTGAACCGTGCTTGCTTGATCTATTTTTCGACGCTTGCGTTCTTGAGAGAAGGATTTTTGTTATTTGGTGGGTGCTTTCAGTATATCAATGGGTAGGTTTTATATAGAATGAAGCTCCAACGGTCATATTTTTCAAAAATCTAGCCGTTACTTTTTGAATTTCACATATGTCGGCATAGACGGATAAATACTATTTATGCCGGTTTTACAGCCGGCGTTGTATATTGGTGTTGAAATGATGCCGGCATTACTGCGGATTGGGCCTAATCTCTGTATATAATAAATCAAGTACCGGCATGAATTTTGAATACTAATCAATACTGGAAACCGTTACCGGAGTTTTAAGCTATATTAACATCATTGCCGGCATTTGTGATTTAAAAAAAAACTAGTCGTTGAGGTATTTCTCTATATAAAGAGAGCTAATTTTTGGACTCAATTACCCCAAACCCGTGTGTTATATATATATATATATATATATATATATATCCTTAAGACTCTTAACTTATTAGCTAAGTTATGAAACCCTAAACCCTAGAAGAGTCATCTATAAATATCCCCCCTACTTCCACGTACAACAAATGGCATCGTTTGGCGCCGAGGAAGATTTAGCAATCACCCAAGCATGGTACGCCGCAAATCGAGTTATAGATCGCACTTCGTCGGAGAACATATGGGTGAAGATTTTTAACAAATTTAGGCACGATTATGGAAACCCTAAAAGAAGAAGTGTTCACCAAATCGAGCAACAGAACGACATCATCCTAGATGCGGTATTTGAGTTTTTAAAAATCAAACACCGGATCGCGCATGCTAGCCACAATAGATTGTCCCCTCAACAACTCGTAAGTATCTTTATGATTTATTCGACACAATCCACTTTTTTGAATTTTTATGTAACAAAATAAGTTTGTGTGTTGTTTTTGTAACAAAAGGGAAGCATTCACGTTTGATGAAAACGTGAACTACATACCATATTCCGGCATGTATACAATATACCATATTCCGGCATTGAGTTCATATACTCATCCATGCCGTCATTTGATACCGGCATGCTCGTTATATTTATTACAATGTCTGCAGTTAACATTTTGAAAATTAAACAACTTTTATCCGAATTTCAATGCCCAACGGCTATTTTTTGGAAACCAGTAAAGAGAACTACTGGCATGAATGTTAGATTTCTGACAATGCTGGCTTGATAAAGTGGAAAAAGAGTTATTTGGTCATCATCTATTAAAAGCAATAGAGTTACCCATTGCACTTGTTACCTCAAAAAAAAAATTGTAAACTCCACCACATATCTTCATGGCAAATCCATCACCAACTACCAAGTTCTTTGTTGCCATGGAAAAAGAAAAACTTAAGATGAACAAATTATCCACTCCAATAGGAAATCAATTATCATCCACCACCAACTCAATTGCCCTTATACAAGAAAAACTTAAAAGGAAGGAAGAAATCACCAAGTCAATTGCCGCAATGGAAGAAGAGATACTTAAAATAAAAAGAGAAGAAGAAGAGGCAGCAAAAGAAGCAAAATATCGTAAAGAAACTAAAGAAATATACGAACGCGTAAGACAAGCGAAGAAGCGGATGTTGAGGAAGAAACCGAATATATAAAAAAAATTCTACATAGTATCGGATCTCCCGGAAGATCACCGCCCTTTAAGCCTTTTTTGGGGTCTTGTTACTATTGGTCCTTACATGCCGAATTTAGTGGACGGTAAGTGCAAGAAACGCACAATGGATTATGGTGATGTGTATGTAGCGAATCGAACAACTACCCTCAGAAGATTATGTCACAAATACAACGAGTTTCTAGCAAAATACAGAGGGAATAGGTATCAAGCTCAGGACGCATATACCAAGTGGAGAGGAGAGGCTTTTAGGCATTTCGAAGATGCTTTGTTTATTGAATCTCGTTCCAAGAAATGATGTTAGTTGCAATTAGCTTAAGAGCTTTTATTTTATGTGTTTAATCTTTTAACCTTTTAATATGAAAGTTAGTACTATTATTATCAGTTTGGGTTAGGGGCGTTATAGTTATATTTGAACTGATACCGACGTAGTAAATAATTTTTTGACAATACCGGTATAAGTGTCGGCATTCAACTTTGACCAAAAACCAATGTCGGCACCCTATACATAATTTCGATTGAATTATCAGACTGCCGGCATAGAATATGAATAATAAACAATGTCGGTATTATGACGGTTTGTTTCTTTTAAACCATCACAAAACCTCTTGGAATTACCATCGCACCCCTTGAAAACGTATAAAAAACCTAAAACCTAACTCTAACGCATTCTTCGTATCCCCCATTTTCTTGTGTTCTCTTTATCTTCTCTACCAAAACCATTCAAGTCTCATTTTTTTCTTCTCTTGTCTACCAACTCTAATCGATTGCTCATCACCAACAAAAAAAACATGGGTCGTCGCAAAAAGAATGAAAACCAATTTGATGATCCTAAAGGAGCAGTTGAGGATACCGGAAAATCAAAATCAAAATCAAAAGCGCAACAATTACACGATGATAGGATACATCAAATTTCCGCTGAACAAGAAGAGGAAGTGGAAAGAGCAAGGTTGAGTAGGTAAGTGATATCTATACTTAAGAACGTTCATATTGAATTTATGCATCTTTAAGATTATGCATGTTTAGGGTTTATAGTGATCGATAATATTCTAGAAACTCTAAATTGAAAGTGTAATAAATTTAATTACTAACTGAAAAATTGCAGTTACAATTCAATTTCGGCATGGAATTCAATTTGAATACCATGCCGGTACTGCCTAACCGGCGTGGTATAATAGTTCAATTCAATGCCGATATCAGTTTCGATTTTATTGATATGTCTGTAAACAATTAGATAGTTGTCGGCATTGTCTATATTTAGATTTCAATGTCGACTTTTGGTCTCGGCATGGTATAGCTTTTGGTGGACAACGCCGGCATAGATGCCGGTATTAAGTTTTCATTTTATTGAGTGTCGGTATCTGGTGTCGGGTTGGTCGATATATTTACTACTATGCCGGCAATGTACTTATGGTTTCACCGATATGAATATCAATGTATTATATAATCACTTGTATGCCGAAAAATAGTTGATTGTATGTACGTGTATCTTTGGACGTAAGTCCAAACCATCACAAGCTGATAAAGGAAAGAGCAAAGTTGTTGAAGAAGGAAAACCTAAGTTTTCTCGTCCTCGACATAGTCGATCTGATCCGGACCGTGGTAAGGTCATGATTCGGGAACGTACGGGGGATACAAGCAGTAGTGATGAAGAAGAGTCAGAACAATTTGTACCTACTGAACCAGCCCGAGCAGGCGGCTCATCCTCACAAGCTGAAGTTGAAGCCGGTGAGAAAAAGGAAAATGAACCCCCATCCCACCTTCCTAAAATATATGACATGCTTCCAGAACGCACAGACGGCAAACAGTAGGGTGAGCCGAGAGATCCGCAACTCTTACTTGACTACAAGGACTCTTGGGCTCGTTGGATCTTTTCAACTTATGTAAGACATTTGCGTCTTGTTATTATATTACTTATCTATGATCAAGTGAATTTAATTTAGTTTGGTGTGTTTTTATAGGACCACAGCAAAGCCTGACGTGTTGGCCGCCATCAAGCAATGGATATATGTCCTTTGAGCATGGAGTGTGAAGGTGTTCAAGCATTAGTCAGAGCATATGGGTTGTATCCTGCGGTAGAAAATTATGTGGAAACTGATCAAGTCACGGCGCATTGCTTCTTGGAGAGGTTTTATGGTAAAATTGATACCATGCATTTTCTTTTTGGTGAGATGACCATTATCCCTGAGGATGTCCAAAAAATAGTAGGTCTAGAGGTTCTTGGGAAAGCCATTAATGAAGGAGGTAACTATCGGGAACTAGGATGGGCCAAGATATATAGGCTGACTAAAAAATTGTTTGGGTGGGACCAGAAAATTACTACAACAAATATGTACAGGTCAAGGCATTCCCGGACAAAGACTATTAAACTCGTCACGCTCAAAGAATTGTTTTGGGGTACGAAGGACAAGGAAGGGGGAGAAGACTGGAAGCCCGAACAAATTCAGCACACTTCCGCTGCTTATCTGTTGTTCACCTTGGGAACTGTAATTGACTCTAATGGTAACAGGGTGCATATGAACAACTTACAATACTTGGATCCCTTGGATAAGGTTCATGAGTATTCATGGGGCACTGCTTTCTTGGCACATTTTTTGGCAGAGATGCGTAGAGCTTCTAAGGCGAACGCCTGTTAATTTATTGGGAATTTCACTGTGATTCAGGTATTGTGAACTAGTTATTTTGTGATCATTGTCATTAATTTTGTTAGTTTCCAATTATTTTGTTTCTTATACATTTCATTGGAATGATCTTTCATTGTAAAGGTGTTGGCTTATTAACACTTCCCAACATTGTTCACGAACTACAAATTGTTGAAGTTAATACATAACTGGAAACCGCAACACCCTCTAGCTCAGAAATACTATTTCAATAATTCTCTGAAGCCCAATAACAAACCTAGGTTGACCGCCAGGAGAGTGGCTTTGGACGAGGTCGCTCCCCAAGATGTTGTGTTTGACCCATATAGGAATGCCATAGGACTTCATTTTCCAAGGTGTGACAACATTTCATTTTACAACAGACCGTTGTTTCATCCAAAAGGATTTGTTATGCACAACCCTCGCCGTGTAATGCGCTAACTTGGGTACAAGCAGAAAAGTCTTACGGATACATCTTTTCAGAAATTCTCTCATGTCTTTCCTCAATGCCAAGCATATGACAAGCATACTATGGAATTTTACCACCCAAATCCACTTCTTGTACATTGGAGGGAAAGGGAAGAACGAGAACTTGTGATGGATAAGGTTGGTTGGGAATTAGCGGAAAACGGTTATGAGTCCGAACCAGACTTCCTTAGAGGTTATTTTAGGTACTCGCATCCTTATGTTGTACGCCCAGCTACCGATGAAGTGCCTCCACAAGCAGAACCTCCCTCCACAACTCCGGCTGAAACTACTGTACTCGTACTTCGAAAGACCCTTACGTTGTTGGTATGTAATTCTTGTTCACTTCATATTATTTTAATCTATATCTATGAACTTATATAAGTGTACATACTAAGTACATGTTGAAAAATGTGACAACATCGTCAGCAGCTAGGCAAATTGGGAAAGTTGTTTAAGTGCAAGAACAAGAAAGGAGATGTGCTGACCCCGGAAGAAATGAAGACACTCGAGCAAAGGATAGACAAAATTGAAGATCCAGAGGCAAAAGACTTGTGGGGCGAAAGGAAGAATATGGCACACAAGAAGCCAAGGACCGAGTGATCGAAGATGTTTGTTAATGTTTTTTCTATGGTATTATTAGGTCTTGAATAATCTAGGGTTGGTTTATGTTTGTTTTTGTATCGTGAACAATGTGGAACATGTGTTTGTTTGTGTGTCTTGCTAAACTCTTTGCTTATTTTGGTTTATGTTTGATTTGTTTTCGGTTTGGAGCATCTTAACTTTGAAGATGGTTCGTTAAACAATCTAGTGTTGTTATTTGATTTATTATGTTGGTAAACTTGTGTCAAACTACCCCTTTGCCGGCATACATTTGGAATGTCGGTAATGTCTAAAAATGCAGAATTAATGTTTTTATGACTGTACCGGTATAGTCAAAATTTTAAAAACAATGTCGGTACTCTAAATTTTCAAAATCACAGAAATTTTAGAGTTTCGGCATTGAAATTTTTTCAGTACCATGCCAGTAGTTTGCATTTTCCAGACACAAATTACTTTTGTCAGAGTACCGGCACGGTTTGTAATTCATTTTCAATGCCGGCATATGTTATAATTTCTATGTGTATGTTTTCTGCATTTCCGGCAATGTTACAAAAGTTCAGTTCTACGCCGGGATCAACTCACGGCATTATAATCTTGAAACCTAATAACGCCGACATTTGCACGTCCATAGAAATGTCAAAATATCATTTAATGATTACAATTCAAACTTTCAAAAAAAACAAAATGTTGCGTATTAGTGAACCACATATATCCAAATTACTCATCATCTCTTCCACACATATGAACTTGTATCTTCTCTCGGATAATTGATAAGGCCAACGCATCCCAAAGTTGGTGATTCTCCTCGTACAATTTCATCCATTCCTCCGAGTGATTGGGAGCTATATCCTTGTTTTTAGTCAACGCATAAACCGATGGCAATGGACAGTTTTCCTTGAGTTTCAAAATAATGAAATGATTCTCGTTCATGAATGCCAAAACAACTCTTCTCTTCTTAAGAGATCCTTCGCACTTTTGCCACTTTGGTGTATATGTTGCTTGGACGGTGGGGAAAAAATAATGAACAACACAATTAAATGTATCCGCCGCTAGATGCCCACAAACCGCCATTCTCATCCAATATTTAGTAGGAAGGAACTTCATCTCATTCTCGGGCCCTAACACTCGAGCATACAAACTATCAAACCCTTCTTCATCACCAAGCAATTGCTCATAAAAGATCTTCTTATTAACAAGTTGAGCGGCCATCCTCGTTCTAGCGTATCGGCATGGTGTCATCCCTTTACTAACCGTTGTCTCAAAGATGCCTAATTGTTCGGTCACGGCATGATAACCACAATTTCCATCGACATCGACATCGTCTGTATATACAATATACTCGCAATAATCTCTGGAAGTAGCGTTATGTACGACTCTATTTTGGTGTGGTAACTTCTAATGGGCCTACTGTTAGAGCACTGCTCGGTCGAACTCTCAAGCGTTGCCATCTCAAGCTTGTTTGTCAAGTTTAGGTGATCAAAACTATAAATCTTTATTTATAGTCTACTTATAGCTATGTCTCGGATTAGGATAGAATGTGCAGTTGATCTTTAGACTTCACGGCGTTCATCGATTGAAGACAAAGATATACTGAGGGGAGCTTGGAAGAACTTCATCAACAAAAGGTATGTGGATCCTAAAACTTATCTATCACTCAGAAGTCTATTTTATTCTATCTCCTAATGAGACTAAGTAGTATAGCTATATAGACTTTTACATTATACACATTTGATATTTCGAGCTGAGTTTAACTCGCTTATATCTTTCTCGAAATGTATTGGAAAGCTTTTTGCTTTAGCTACGTTCATCATTATTCTTGACGAGTTTAGTTGGAAACAATTTATTTGTTGGAAACTAAATAATAAGTCAAAAGATGATCATGTGAAAATTTTCTTGAAACATCTTACATGATTTGTGTGAGACGGTCATTTGATGTAGACTCGGAATATTTCGTATTGATCATTCGATCACTTGAAAATTACTTATAAGCTAATAATTTGTGTGAGACAGCTATTGTCGTCTTCTAAGGATGTTTCAATATTGAAATGGGAGTTTATAACAAATAACCAATGTCTAGATATAGCACAGTATGCATACATGTATGCAAACTGTTGTAGTATGATTCAGGTCCGGGAACCAAGTTTGCATACCAGTATGCGAACGGTTCACCTGAGTTAAGTCCTGGACGACAACATGCATACCGGTTTGTGAACTGTCGGACGTGACCAAAGTTCGGAACTTAAGTTTGCGTACCCATTTGCAAACTGAGTTGGTTTAAGTTATAAAATCGGTTAAGTATGATTTCATACTCATGAATAAATACATTTATATATTAAGGAATGCAATCTTTGCAAACCGTGGAAAAATGTTCATGAATTGATTCTTTTGAATCAAATCCGATTTTGTTTCAATTGTATCTTGTATACTTCTATGAGAATATAAACAATTGAACAACTCTATGAGTAACACAATTAGATTTATTTGATTATCATTTGATCTAAAAGTGTTAGATGAATGTGGTTAACACAAAAGTGTTCATATGGCTAACTTCGGTTAACTGTTATTCAGCCAACTCAGTATACACGTTTAGGTACTGTTACCCATATCTAAATGAAGGTATATTTCATTTGTGTGTAACAAGCTAAGACCATCTAATGGTGGAGAGATAGTGCTTTGGTTTTAAGCAAACTTAGCTTGAATCTTAAATCAGGATTTCATCTAACAGTGAATATTGATTGCTTTTTTTCAAAGCTATCAAACCCTTATTTGAAGACTATATAAGGGAAAACTCTAACAACTGGGAAACCTAATCCCCACACCTCATGTGTGATACTAGTTGCGTACTAGAGTCGATTCTCCTTTAACCTAGGTTTTTCTTAAAACCATTATAGGTTAATGACTTAAAGACTTCATTGGGATTCTGAAGCCAGACCCAACTATTTTCTCTGTAGTTGCGTGTTCTGATCTTACTTGTTCTATCGTATTGAGTACTATCTTCTCTAATATTTGCTCGAGATTTATCTCCGATATGTAAGATATAAAAAGTAATCACAAAGCTCTTCGTCTCATTCTTTGTGATTCCACAATAACTTGTTCTACTACCATATAGTTAAGTTATTGTGAGGTGATTGATATTTCTAGATTGTTCTTCGGTAATATAAGACCTGATTATCAATTGGTTCCTGTTCACCTTGATTTATCAAAAGACGGAACAAAAACTTTGTAGGTATTTCTGTGGGAGACAGATTAATCTATTAGAATAGACTTTTCTGTGGGAGATAAATTTGTTTATAAAGTCTTCGACTTTGGGTCGTAGCAACTCTTAGTTATGGGTGAGATCAGCTAAGGGAATCAAGTGCGTAGAGCCCTGCTGGGATTCAGAGGCGTAAGGAATGTGACTGTACCTTAATTGGTGTGAGACTTGGTTAGGGCTCAACTACATTCCAGTCCGAAGTTAACTTGTAGTATGCTAGTGTCTGTAGCGGATTAATGCAGTGTGGTGTTCAAATCTGGACTAGGTCCCGGGGTTTTTCTTCATTTGCGGTTTCTTCGTTAACAAAATTTATGGTGTCTGCGTTATTTCTTTTCCACATTATATTTGTTTATATACTTGAAATATCACAGGTTGTGCGTAGTTCAATCAATTAGATAATCCAACCTTTGGTTGTTGATTGAAATTGATTGACACTTGAATATTGGTCTTTGGTAGCGTTCAAATTGTTTATCATAATAATCAGGCTCACGGATTCCTATCTGTCTGATTTGCTGATTACATTTAGAATCAGAGATATAACTCTTGGATATATTTCCTTGATTGAGTCTGATTGTCAAGTTGATTCTCTTGGAATTATATTGGAGTTAGTCCATACAGATTGCCAAACGAAATATTGGGTGTGGTTGTCAGACCCACGCTTTTTCACCTACCTGTTTTGGGATCCTTATACATCTTCATATTACCAACTGGTAGCTTTATTATCTCCAATCCATCCCCTGCATACTCTAGACTTTCAATTGGTACAATATGTGATGGGAGTGCGTACTTTCTTGGCCTACCCCTTCACTTTGGAGCCGAAACTACATCAACTTTGGTCATGCCTACGGAGTTGTCACCATCTTGTTGTTGTTTACTAGATATGGGTCGCTTCCCTTTGCTATCACTTATCTTTGGTATGGCTTCGGAATTTTCACCTTGTTGTGCTTGACTTGATGTAAGTTCCTTATTCGGCCTTCCCTTTTTGTTTGCCACCTCCGCTCCATCAACTATGGGTGTGCCTTCGGAATGCTCTCCTTGTTGTTCTTTGTCACTTGATGTTGGTACCTTCGTCGGCCCACCCCTTTTCTTTGCAGCCACCGCTCCATCAACTCTAGGCGTGGCTTCGGAATGCTTTCCTTGTTGTTCTTTGTCACTTGATGTTGGTACCTTCGTCGGCCTACCCCTTTTCTTTGTAACAGCCGCTCCATCAACTCTAGATGTGGCTTCGAAATGCTCTCCTTGTTGTTCTTTTTCACTTGATGTTGGCACCTTCGTCGGCATACCACTTTTCTTTGGAACCTCCGCTCCATCAACTCTAGGTGTGACATCTGCATCCTCGGCTTAACAATATTCACCGTTAGATGAATCTTTGAATCTGATTAACATAATAAGATATACACTCTGGTTAGGATGAACTGTAACCGAACCGTATACAAAGACAACGTTCATGAATGGTTAGCCGAAACTAGCCAACTGAACTATAAGCTTGAGCATTTTCCTAAACCACTTAATACTTTAATCTTGAGTCACAATTATGTGATCAAATATGTCTATAGTGTTTTTAGAGATTGTTCAAATGCTAATTATCTCACAGAAATAATTTTATGTGCATCTGAAATTAATCGACAGGGCAAGTACATATACTTAAACCTTGTTCGTGAACATATTTTTCATGGTAAGTGTATCGGGTATGTGTACCCCTTAAAACAAATTAGAGTTCCGGAACATACAGAACTTTTCCGGTATGTGTACCGGGTATGGATACCACACCTTTTAAGAGGAACTCAACAATGATTTAACTCTAAATCTCTGAAATTTACTCATCAAAAATTTCGGAAATCAACCCAGAATCGGTTTATGTATGCACTATCGTAAACCGATTGTTGATGATGTTAACAGGTATCGGTTTTTATTGTACATAAGCGATTCCTGTTAACATCATCAACAATCGGTTTACGATAGTGCACACATAAAATGATTCTGGGCCCAAGTTTGGGTTTGTAGAGAAATCAAGAATCAGTATTTTGTGCCTTATATATAAACCGATTATGGAAAGTTAGCTATTTCCCATTATTCCAATCTCACAATCGGACTATTCGTGCGTCTATATAATCCGGTTGTTACTGTTAACGGTTGTTTTTTTTTGTTGAAATTATAGCCGTCTAATAAAGAGGATAGCCTATTCTCTATCATACACTATCTTATTTAAAGAAATCTTTCTCCATTGTTAATTTTTTTCATTTGAAGATGTCAAAGTCCATCATCATCAAATACCAATTCAATCGAACACATACTTAGAAGATGCAAGCAAACAACCAAATCAATTGCTGCAATGGAAGAAGAGATACACAGAAGAAGCAAACAAGCAACTACAAATGCAACTTCGTCTTCATCACCTAACAAATATATTAATGCAATGGATGAAGTGTTAAGCAAACAAATAACTACAAAAGAAACCATATCATCGTCATCGGCTGCGACAAAATATGAAGAGACACTCAAGGAAAATAAACGAGGTCAAGATCAATTCCAACTAAGGGAAAAATTGAAGGATGTTGAGGAAGATACCAAATGGTTTAAAAATTATTACATAGTCAAGGATCTTCCCAAAGAACATCAACATGAGAGTATATTTTGGCTCCAGGTATCATCGGGTCCTTTCGTTCCAAAGTTGGGCGATAAGCGCAAAAAACCACGCTATCAATATGATGCAGTCCATGTTTGTTCTAGGACGATTCACATTAAGAAATTATGTACCAAGTGCAATGAGTTTCTTGCTAGGAACAGAGGCGACAGGTTTGCGACACAAGATGCTTATACCAAGTGGAGGGGAGAGCCGTTTTATCATTTCGAAGCCGCATTGATGGTTGAATCTCGCACTAAGAAATAGAGAAATTTTTTTTTATGAAATTACAAGATCAATGTGGTAGTCTAGTATTGTGTTAGTTTATCGTCGCAATGTAGTAAGTTTGAATTTTAAGAGTTTATGCAAAGTGGAAATGGACTACAATCGAGCCATGTTTAAGCACATGTAGTCCGATTTTAGCAATAAAAGTTGTCTATTTTCCTGTAACTTATTTCATAAATAATCGGATTACATATTAGTTCACACAGACCGATTCTGAACGAATTCCCATGCAGGTTTTGTTCATAATCGGTTTATAGAGACACCAACATAAACCGTTTCCAAATTCAATTCAGAATCGGTTCTTATCGCATGTAAGAAAAACCGATTATGAAGAAGCTGCAACATACTAGTTTCAGAACTGGACTTTAATGACATATAAGTAGACCGATTTTATAACAAATTTCACGAATTAAACATAACCAAAAAAGACAAATCACTTTCATTCATTAAGCTTGGTTCGATTTGCAACATGCAACACACGAAAGCGACAAAATATAAGCATCCGATAGTTAATGTTCTTAACAAAAAGAAAATACTTATTCCAACACTTGGAGACCCTTGATTTGATCCGGCTCGACCAACTCTCCCCACCGCTTCATGTTGGGCTCGTATTTTTTTCATCCATTCATTGGTGACCTCCGAGTCATCATGAAACCTACACACCGGTGGTACTGAACTATCTTCACGTACTCTAAGACCGATATAATGAATTTGTTGTGGTTGAATAAAACAATTCTTCGATCCTTAAGCGATTCATCCCAAATGATGTATTTTGGTGCGTATGTAAAATATGTTCCCTTACCAAATAGATGAACAACACAACTCCACGTTTCCGTCAATAGATGACCGCATAGAGACATGATCATCCAATACTCTCGAGTAATTGGTCAATTCCCCTTTGGCCCTTGTACTATAGCAACCATTTTATCAAATTTCACTTCTTTGTCTTTTCTTGTTTTTCCTTCCTTCATCATCGATATGTAAAATTCCTTGTCTTCTTGTAGGTGTAAGGCCATCGTCTTTCTAAAATATTGGCATTGGGTTAGGTTATCATCGTCCGCCAAACTTATATGGCCTATTTATTCCGACGCAACGTGATAACCACAATTCCCATCAGCATCCACGTCGTCTGTAGATAACACATAGGGCATAATGATTTCAAGAAGTTTCGAATAATACTCCTCGAATATGGTGTAACATGTTCGATGGGGTCTACCTCATTCATCCCTAGGCGTGCTTCCATCACCAAGAGCGTCCCTTAGAGTCACCATAGAACCCATTTGTCTTGCTTGTCCCTTTCATGCACGTATCCTTGATACTCATGTTGTATTCGCTTGACTCTCTTGAGAAGGAATGGTGAGATTGTTTGGCTCCTCGTTATTGTAGGCGCTTGACTTTCTTGAGAAAGATCGATTGGATCCTCATGTTACGAAGGAGCGATTGGATCATTTTAAAGGACTATGTGTGCGCTACTTGTCCCGCTTTTTCCCTTCTTTGGTCAACCCCTTTTCCTCTCAGCCAGTACCTCTTCATGTTCAATTTGTGAAGGAACGATTGGATCATTTGTCTTTGCTTGTGCGCTACTTGTCCCACTTCTCCCCTTCTTTGGTCGACCCCTTTTCTTTAGAACCGGCGCCTCTTCATATTTAACGTCTTCATACTCATGTTGAGAAAAATTTCTTTTGTTACTCATCAACGGGTTTCTTTGGGTACTCATTGCAACCTTAAACTCTTTCCTTTCTTCCTTCCTATCCATGTTGGTAGGTGGTATACCCATCGGCGGTAGCACCGTTGATTCTCCAACTGGTACCATATGGAGGTTAGCGGCGAGTTCCAAGTCGTACATCAAAACATGTCATGTCAAACCATCCTTCTTTGCGAATTTATCGATGATGTCACTTCTAATATCCGTGTCCACAAAGGATTAGAGTGGTTCTTCGGTTGGGGATGGTTTGAAAGTTAGTTGCTTCCAAAACGGATCAATGATATCAAGCGGAATTCTTTGTTCATACCTCGCAATCATGTGACGACACGGAAATATTAAGGACGCCATCGTCATACATGAACATACAATGCTCCTTCTCCCAATCTCGTTATCCACATAATATTTGTAATCCTTCATCATAGAAATGATTGCCCAGTGAGACACCATATATATAGTTTAAACGTCTAATAAACCAATGGTAATCCTTGTGATGATTTTCATTCTACTATCTTCCATTTGCGTCGTTATCTTGACAATATCAACCTTGGTGTATTCATGGATGGCTTGTTGTACCATACCCACACTGTTTTGGCTCCCTCGGAGCAAGATCTTCAAACGCCCACGAGATCCTTCCGTGATACTTGTCGCCTCATTCTGGTAATGTATATGTTTGTAGGTGTAAGCATAGACAAATTTTTCCTTGTACGGATCCAACAATTCTTTCAAGCAATAAACCACACATTTCTCGTAATCCTTCTTCCATAGCCCAATAAAACTATTAAAATAAGATTCGAACTCAGCCACGGATATTGAGTGTACCATTAAAATCCCAATGATGTTGAAAAGCCCTTCATAGTAACCCATTCGCTTCATACTCTGTTTTGATTTTCTTCTTCTCCTCCCCTCGTTGTTCCGGAGTTAGTTTTTAAAGACGCTCATCTTCAGCCTTTTCACGAGCGGTACCTTTTTGTGTCTTTGGCTTTTGGATTGACCCCTAAAATTACTTCTAATATTGCATTGTATCCACGTGCAAAGAAAATGCTTAGCGTCCGGGAAAACCACCCCTATGGTATTCATTAGTGCTTGGTCCTTATCCGTTACTATGATCCTCGGAGTTTGATTGTCACGGTATATCTCCTTCAGGGTTTCTAGCATCCAAGTAAAACTCACATCATTCTCCCGATCCATAAACCCCCATGCCATCGTGAAAGTTTGCTTGTCGGAAGTGTGGCAAGCAATGTTTAACAACGACATGTTGTACTTGTTGGTCTTGTATGTACAATCTATTAACAAAACTTGATAGAAGTATTGGGCCAACTTGTTCATCTACGGATGCGCTAAGAAAATACGAGTCACTTTGCCTTCCAATACCTGCTTCCTCATTGTGTATCCGTGTTGATCGGCTAACCACTGAGATTGTTCCATAACCGCTCTACCATCCCATTTCCTCCTCCTAAAGGCTGCTCTTGACGCGTAAATTTGCCTCAAAGTGGACAAGTTATTCTTATCATCCTCCTTAATCTTCCTAAGGATGTCACTTGGTTTACACGCTTTCATCGACCTTACCGTTTCCAATTGATGTGGTTTCAACCCACAAACGACAGCATATCCAATAAGAGATTTCGAATCATCATGATTATGACAACCATTCATCACTTTATAGAGCTTGTATACCTTACCATTGGGTCTATTAACTATAATCTTAAACGGGCATCCAAACTTCTTTGATTTAGTAATGTATTCCCTTGTTGTTGTCTTCACGTACGGTATGTCCTTTTCCCAGTGACTTTCTTGAATTCCACCTCTCTCACAAACAAGTTCAACGATCATGACTTGAATGACGACCTAAAATTAATGCACATTTGATCTCAATGCCTTGTCTATAAACCATTGCTTTGCATTGTTCCTTTCTTTTCATTCCAAATCGGTGAAATAATGGGCAGAGGTATCATGACCCAGCAGAGATATGGGTTTGGGATGATCTTCGTCGAACGCCGCAACAATTTACAACATACATCAACAAGTTAAGAAATAAGAATCAGTTTATGTGTAACAGTCGAGACAACTGATTGTCAAGAATCGGTTTACATGGGAAATTATAAAATCCGATTAAGGACTTGCTGATTGCAGAGAAAATTTTTTCAAAGTTCACAATCGGTTCACGTTGCGTAGCCTGTAATCCGATTCATGTCCTCACTTTTCCTGTAACATTTCTTCTGATTAATCGGATTACATATAAACGTAAATAACCCAAATATGAGCTTTGTGTATTTTACGTGAATACCCAAGTGGAGGAATTGGTATATATACATCACCAACAAAAACCGATTTCGTCACGTACCTATCACGCCAAAATTTTACTACAATCGGTTTATATGGTTATGAACAACGACCGATTGTTGTTCTCAATTTGGGGATTTTACCCATAATCGGTTTATGTGGTGCTATCAAATAAACCGATTCTGGGTAAAAGTTTTAAAAAATTTCCCTTCTTGGGTGATCGTGACGTGCAAATGTATGTTTGTAGATCGTTACAATTGATACCTATCTATTGGAAGCATTATCGCCTTCTTCTTCCCGACGATATTGTTCAAGCAAAGTGCTTGAATAATATCCTCAAGCATTCTTTGGTTGACATGCTCTTCTTCATTCAACAAATAATCCAATTCGGTAGGATCCAAATCAAAATTATCTGATGCACCCACTTCTTCATCACTACTAGAGTCTTCATCGTCACTACAAAGTTTCATTTTTGCTAAGAAAATCACAAATCCTAGTTTTTTCTTTTTTTCCCTCTACTTCTTCTTTCCCTCCAAACCTTAGAAGAGGAAATGAATTTCTACTGTAATCCTAACACTATAATCAAACTCAAACACTAATTAATTTAACTAATACTAACTTAATTAATCATCACTAATAAATAAGGGCATATTAACCATTAACATAAATAGGTGGATAAGGAGTTTCTAGATATTACTTCTTAATGGCCCTTTTTTGTTACTAGGCCCCAAATAACCACACTAGTCCCCAAATTAGCCAGGTTATCTATTCCTTTGAGAAAAGTCTTCCGACACTTGTGGTTATTAATATGTTTAAAAAATTTTTTATAGTTCCAAGACAAAATGTTAGAGTATTATTGGTAGTTTTGTGGGAAAATATGCAAACTATCAAATAATATGGAATAAAAAAATAACCCTAGACACTCATCGGATTCATACCACTGAGTTAAAAAAAAAAAGTATGAGAAATAACTTGCCAACTAGGGGTAAGATGACGATCCGTTACTCGATCCCGAGTTGGCCAATCTCGTCAGGCGCTGATGCAAGTTTGTCTTGAATAGTAACACCGTTGCTGAAACAGGAGTTACTTACAGGACTATACCTAAATAATTTGCAGTGAGGAAATCAGCTGGCCGATCTCCCTACCCAAAACCAAACATTTTCATCAGCTTCTGAAACATATGCTGTTCAACGTCTAACTGAAAACTCAAAATATTTCGAAATTAGGGCATACAAAGATAAACCCTAGGGTGGAGCTAGGGTTTATCTACTCACGCGTTGGAGAGATCACTGAAACCAGCTCCAGAGCATGCATAGATCTCTGTAAGTTCATTTCTATTACTTGCATTGTTCATACGTCAATTACTATATTTCACATTGATTCATAAACTGATAAAAATTTCAACTTTTCTCTGATTAGTTATAACATTTTCTTTTTCAGGTTTAGGGTACCTTTTCGATTGCTTGCAGATTCATTTTATAGATTGAAAGTTCCAAAAAAGGTAAAATTTGTGAATAGATTTTCAGTTTATGGAATTTTCATTGAAAAGTCTGTAGTCTGAGAGTTAACGAATCAATTACAGTCGAATTTGATTTTCTTTGTAATCAATTATCAATGCTGTTCAGGGGGAGAAGAATGTGACTCATCAGAGGATACAATACATTCAAACTAATTCAAAAGGTACTGTACTTCTGCTTTAGTTTTTGTAGAGGTCAAACTAAAACACTAAAATGTCCCAGTTGATAAAATTCCTAATACCTATCTGAGGAAGAGCAAAAGTATAGAGGACAAACCTTGACTTCTAGCTAATTAGGAAGCAAGATTTCAGATTAATAGAGTAATAGCATTAGCAGAGAGGAGCCAGGGGTGGCATAATCATCTTTGAAGTGAGAGAGATAACAACAATAAATAAAAAACCAGGAGTCTGGTTTTTCTTCTTTGTAGTGGCATCGTTTATAGTTTATAGTTTCGTATCAACCATGACCCCATTCAGATCAAAAAAACTATCTTGAATTGGATAAGGCATAATAAACAAATAGTTAATTGACAGTTTTGAATTGCCTTGTTGCAGCATATGGTCGTGTCCAGAATGGACCAAAACCAATCACATATAATTTGCAACAGGAAATTGTTAATGCTCTCCGTTTGGGTAAAAGAGACGAAGCTGTAAATCTGCTTTGGAAACTTAGCAGTGGGAGTGACTCTTTAAGAGATGATGACTTTATTTATATCCTTGATTATTGTGCAAAAGCTCCTGACCCGGTGGTAAGCACAGTCACTTCTGTGCTAATGATGTGTACTGGTTTCACTTGATATTTTGTTGTCAGTTTTGTTGTTTTGGTCAGTAGTGACAGCTATGACTGTATTCTGAAGTTAACTGAATAGTAAAAGTTCCATTTGATCACAACTAGCTTCTTGTATCCTTTTATCTGAGTCTATCCATAACTGATCGATTCAGCTTGAAAGGTGGTTCTGCTACTCATGACCCAGTTTGATACCCTCTTACTTTGTTGGTCTGTCCCTTTTTGCACTTGGCCATAAACGTTTTAGGTTTTTCTGCAGTTTGTTTTGGAGACATGGAGCTTGATGAAAGAAAAAGAGATAGGTATGAAGAAAAAATGTCATTTGTTTGTGATTCAAGCTCTCGCCAAGGGGAATCACCTTGATGTGGTACGCGTTTTTTTTCCTTCTTTTCTTCTTTTATACTAATTTATTGTAGTGCAAAGTTCATTTTGCACTCTGTATGTGATCGTCTCCCCTCTCTATTTTTCGTCTACTGATAAGCCATAAGCGCTTAGTTAATAGGCTGCATTTAGATGATTGACACTTGAATTTCATTGCATTCTTTACAATACTATCTTCCTACAGTTAAACTCCTTTCGGAACTATATAATTACTTTCCCTAGTAACATTTACAGGCACTCAATTTGCTGGAATTTCTTGGGGAACAAAATCATATGAAACCTGATTTGCACATGTACAATGTCTTCTTGAATGCATGTGCTCAAATGCAAGGTGATGTTCATGTTGAACAGCTTGTTGTGCGATGTTTAAAGTTAATGGAAGACCGGTTCATGGGGAAATCTCCAGTAACGTATGTCGCGCTTCTGAAGGTTTGTGCCAGAAAAATGTTGTTATGACGTTATAGAAAATTTCTTGTTTATGAATGTGTTATCCATGAATATTAGTCCTAAAAAAGTTCTCATCACTGTGGTATGTAATTTGTGCCTTTGCTTCCTTTGTGTGATACAAGACACTTGGTAAAAAAAAAATTTAGGAGCTGCTTTCTATATCTCTGCAATATCTTTAACTTCATATCAATTTGGGTTTCCTCCCAAATCTGCAGCTCACCGAAGACCTGTCTGCAGTCCATAGTATCTGGAAGGAATTCACCAAGTACTATACCCCAAGCATTATTTGTCTTCGACACTTTATCTCCTCCTTCACACGATTTGGAGATTTGGCGTCTGCATGTAGAGCTTTGCAGCATATGGTGGCACTGGTTTTACAGGGAGATCACTTATCGATGACATCTGCCGAGGCAAAATATAGGTCCTCTAGATTGAACATTCCTATACCTGTGAATCATGATTTGGACATTAATAAAAGGGAGAAACATGCCTCTTGTGTCCATGCATCACACACTCATGGTGCTAAGACAACAGCAGGAGAAGATGACATACAAAGCATCGAATTAGATATGTCTAGCAGGGAAAAGTACATGCTCAATGGCATCAATTGTTTCCCACAGATTTATAGCTGTTCGCCGTTGTTTCCTGTGCCTAATCAGGGTGATGGATCTGGTTCTCTGAGTAGTGAGAATGATGCCGTTAGCTTTCTGAAAAGAAAATTTGAAACAGGACCTGTTCAGAATGTCTTGAGGTGGTCTTTCAATGACATATTACATGCATGTGGACAATCTGCAAACTATGAGCTTGCTGACCATTTGTTCCAGCAGGTATTTCTACAAATTCAAACACTATCTTTTGACCTAACTTTATTCCTCTTTTCTCATTTGCTGGTAACTGTCAAGTTATAAGTTCATTCCGTGCAAGGACATTTTTCTTTTTTTCCCAGTTCACCTGCTGGATCTGAATTGAATATCATGCTTATGACTTTAGATATGCTTTTCCTTCTAATATCATCTGGTCTCTTGAAAGTATGCTTGTTTGTTTGGCAATCATGTTGTACTTATAAAGGAGTAGCAACTATTGACAACCTTTTTTCAAAAGAGGGGTCAGATCTTCGTAAATGGCTGTTGTTTCTGCATTAATAATCTTGAAAGTGTAGATCATTTTCTTCTAAATGTCGCCACGTGAAGCTTGATTTATTTCACAAAAAGTTATAAGATCGATTGGGTGATGAAATAAGCAGTCTTAAAGAATATGTGTTGAATGGGGTTTTAAAAAGAGTGGCGCAAGACTGAGAATACCTGGAGTTATTTACCATTTGATACCCGTGAAAATATAAAAAGAGAAATAGCAGATTAGTCAAGGATAATAGCCAGTCCTTTTAAGAGATAGTGAAGTCAGTAAAGCGCATCCAATTCTATTGGGCATCTAATACTAAATTCTTTGAAGATGGCCACTTTGATACGTCTGATTACTCAATGAGTTTCTCTTACTGAGATCTCAAATGAGTTTTTGTGTTCTTCCCGTTTTGTTTCTGACACTGCCTTTATTTTTCCTAGTGGTTTGGCATGGGAAAGTCTTTGTGGGTGATGCTTCATATTAGGCTCTGCTGCCTCTGTTTAGTTCTTGTAATGTGTTCATGTGGGCTGTAAAATAACCTTCTGATCTTAGTATAGCTTGCCTTTAACCAGTTTTTTTTTTTTTTGCATTTCCCTTTCTTGACGTCCTCACTTACTGTCCAGATGCTCAAACTCGGTGTGGAACCATCATGCTTTACTTATGATCGCTTTATTAAAGTTGTTGTTATGTGGAAGGGAGTTGACGATGGCATGGAAGTGGTGAGATCTCTTATTAAATTGTGGCGTTGCTATGTTTGTTAATGATATCCATTTTATTTGAAACAGATGTTTTCGCAAATAAAATCTTCTGCCTTAACGCCTTCCCTTTTCACTTTCTTGGCAGTTGAAAGCTATGAAAAAAAAGAATTTGAAGCCATTTGGTAAAACGCTTGCAAACCTTTCAATAGGTTACAGTAAAATCTTAAAACTGAACCTGGCTGAGGCTTTGCTGGATCAAATTGTTGAAGCTCAATACCTTCTTTATCCCTGTCGTGCCTTCCTTTGTGCATGCGATGTTATGGTAAATTTTCTTCGTACGTTTTGGGATTCCTTGTTTCTGTTCTATCCCTCTGAAATTATTAAGGGTGTTAATGGGCGCTACCTGACCCAATGGATTCAAGACTGGCATCAATGTGGTGGCTTTATCTTATCATTCCTAGTTGTGGTGGCTCTCAGGCATCAATGTGGGCCACTAACCTAAGTGTGGAAAGATGAAATTTCATGGTCTACCGGCCAAATATGCTTCAAGGTCCTGGTTTTGTTGCTTTATTAGACGGAACATGCATTGACTAGTATTAAATTTCTTTGTTGTGATTTAGTATTGCGTGACTGTATTTTTCCTGGTTCTACCCTATCCAACTTTCACCTCATCTTTTCATTCAATTTTGTGTTGGTACTGCAAATGGTTGGAATTATGAACGTCTATTATGTTGTAGGATAAACCAGAACGTGCCATCCGTGTATGGGCTAAAATGAAGAAGATGAAAGTTAAGCTCGATATTGATATCTACGAGTATCTCTATTCATTGTTTGTTACCGTAAATGACCCTTATGAGAAAGGGGATCTGTTGTCGAGGAAAGAAGCTGCTGACAGATTAAAAAGAATAGAGACGCATATGATGACAAATGGTGTTCAGCACAGCCCTCGATCAATACAAAACTTGGTAACCCTTTTATGCCATAATATGATCCCCCAATTGTGTGTTGCTTGGTCCATTGTTTAAATGAAACATTTGAATGCCCTATACTCTGTGAAGTCCAATCCCATTCAATTGCAGAATCCAGCTTTGAGTACCGGGGAACTTGAAATATACACTGACATATATATCTTATATGTTTTCTTATAGTTGAAATCCCTGGGAGCAGAAGGGATGATAACAGAACTGCTCTATTATTGCTTAATCGTTGCCAAAGATCAATTCTCTGGTAGGAAACCTTACAGAAGAGAAACTATGTACAATATAGCTCTCCATTCACTTGTTGACGCTAAGGAAGTAAGTTTCTTGCCTGGAATTCTAAATACAATTCTAAATACATCTTACATACTGTAGATTGGGAGTTTATTTTCGGTACTTCACGGCTTGGTTACTATTTTGTCATGAAATGCAGAATGAGAAAGCCATAGATATCTTCAAATTTATGACAAGTAATGGCTTGCAACCAGATGCTGCAACATACACTATCATGGTTGACTGCTGCAGCAATATAAGGTGTTTCAAGTCTGCCTGTGCAATTGTTTCCATGATGATACGGGATGGTTTTCCCCCTGGGACATCCACTTACACTGCTCTCATAAAGGTATTGGTTACTGTTTCTGATTAGTGTTTCTTTCCTTCATGACTGTTCACTCTCAACCTACTGTGGTAGTAGTTAGGTGACTATTTGATATATATGGATCATATACAAATTCATACCAGTAACAATCATATTAACTGGTTAATTTTGTAAAGGAATTTAGAAAATCAGTCGAAGGGAGTTCATAAATCTTGATTGAAGGAGACTAGTTGCGCTTCCTATTTTTATTAGAAATAAATAAATCATAACTTGTTTCTTGAACTCGTTAGGAGCCTCCTAAAGTAATGTGACAGTCAAGTTGGTTTGTATACATTGGAAAATATTACATCGCTTTGGATTGATCATTCTAGTCACTGCTGAGTTAACCCTCTGGCGCAGATTTTGTTGGCAAGCCAAAATTTTGACGAGGCATTGAGGCTCTTGAATCAACTAATAGCTGAAGGAAATCAACCAGATGTATTGCTATTTAACACCTTTCTTCGAGAGGCATATCTTAAGGTAATATCATCATTTGGCAACATTTAATTTGTGTTTGTCCTGGGAAGACAAGAAACCTGTTTGTTGTTTCTCTGTTAGTAGGTCATGATCATATTTTTTTTGAAGCAGGTCATGATCATATGGTCATTCTGTGACACATTCACATGACGATTCTTACCTCTGTACCTTGTGTCCTGCTTCTCATTTCTCTTCTAGGGCACTTCTTGTAACTGTATATCTTACCAAGTATGTCATGCATGAATTGTCAGGGACGAATTGATTTACTGGAGCGTGTTGTCGAGCGAATGCACCAAGAAAATGTACAGCCTGATGCAACAACTTGTTCTTATGTTTTCTCTGCATATGTGGATGGTGATTTCATTAGCACAGCAATAGAAGCATTGCAAGTATTGAGTATGCGAATGATCTCTGAAGATGAAAACATTCTGGAAGAAAAGAGGAAAGATCTTGAAAAGGAGTTCATCCTTGCTGAAGATTCAGAAGCTGAATTTCGGATTATCAAGCTTTTTAAGTCTCAGGAGAGCCTTTCTGCTGCACTGCTGAACTTAAGGTGGATTGAAATGAGTGGATTCTCTATTTCATGGTTACCTAATGAAAGTGACTGGGCCAAAAGGCTCTATTCTGCTTATGGTTCAGGAGTGTTCAAACCATCTCCAAGTGAAGAGACAGAAGTCTAAAGGTGATTCCTTTTACTTGTATCATTCTTCTAGGCTCTTCAAGAATGTGATCTGCATTGGTACAGTAACTACTAGTTACCGGAGGAAGAGAAGGTATACAGGCATACAGCAATAGTTATCATTTAAGAGATTTCCATATGTGTAAGCAGGGCAGAAAGGTCTTCATGAAGGGCTGTATTCACTATACCATGACACCATATTACCATGAAAATACTGAGCATCAATCAGGGGCTGTGGTACACTAGCAAAGCATGAAGCGCCATATATGGTAATCAAGTGAGCAGCTTGTTATCGCCTTCTCACTTAATAATGCATTACAGGGGTCCAGTGAAGAAGTCATCATCAATAAGAATCTGGTGAAGTTTTGTTTTACTTATGTACAGTTGATAAGAGTGGTATTAGTAGGCTCACAGTTTTCAAGCACTCCACCAGAAATTTTGGTTTGTATTATTACCCTGTAACATTTATACAATCAACCTAATTACATTTGCTGCGAAATGTCAGTCTTTAGCTGCTTCTAATCCTATTAATGAATGCGGATATCCAGTTGAATTCTGATCACATTTTCTGGATAAAAGTGAATGTAGGCGAGCTGCCCAGTCCCAAGAAAACTTTAACATGTGATGCAACCAATAATTCTTGATCAATAACAAAAAAAATGAACTGTGCAACTCCAAGAAAAGATTACAACACAGTCTGAGGCAGTATATAGAAAAGTTTGCATTGATTAAATTAAAATCAAATAAACCAGAAATTGCTCTATCCCTAGAAGGAATTCAAAACAGAAAAATTGGTGACAAAAGCCAATCTATCCTGACAGCAGCGGCATTTTTTGCCATGATTAAATTGAGATGCATTAGAAATGCACCACACAAATTCACTATTTTCTAATATTAGATACGTAACCTCTCCGGTTGTATAAGAAGTGTTGATGCTGTCTTGAAAAGTAAGCGCCCTTTGAATCGATATCTTTATTGACTGTCTTAGATGTTTTCTCCCGGTGGTAACTCAGCTAGCTTTGGAGATGTACCAAGTACTCTCTCCATGTCAAATCGCACCTCAATGTTGCGTATGCTATAGCCAACCACCATCAACCAGTAGAGCAGCTTGGCAAGTTCAGGTGCACTTGTCTCTGTTGCTGCTATCTGAATCAGCAATGCGAGATATCTTATGCAAGTTAATTAATCCAAAAAAGAATAAGAGGGTGAAGGAACAAAAAAATTGTAGCAAACCTTCATTTGGGCAGGATCTGAAACTGCTAAGAGACGTTTTATAAAAGTGTTCATAGCCACTACAACATCCTCGCCAGCATTACTCGACAACTCCTACATATGTTGGGCATGTAAGACATAATTATCAAGCTTACTGAAAAGATATGAAACATGACAAGCATATTCAGCTAAACAAGTGGAATTTTATTGTGCAACTTTCAGGTCAAGGTGGATGGAGGAGTCCCAGTAGAGTATATTCTTGAGACCCAAATAAATCAAGCTTCAGTAAAAGGGGATGGAGATGCTCTTATTTTAGACTTAGCATATTTCTCAGTTTTGAGCTGATGTTAATCCTGTAAATTGAAGCATTTGCAGAGGGCAATCACTATTCACAGAGGTAATGGATACTTGAGACGAATCTTAACATCAGATCAATAGCCAAAGCTTACCTTAAGATTTTGTGGTTCGAGGGATTTCAGGTAATCCAATAACGCATTTTGTCCGCTAAAGGACTTTCGTCCTACTTGACGATTCAATTCCTCAATTTCAGCCTCTAGTATTTCTATGTACTTCACTGCGTCTATTTTCTCTGGACCAGAAATATTGTTCCACCTGATAACTTCACCAGTCACATTTTTCTGTGTCCCTGGCGCATAATCTGGTGTATCCTGCAATATTCAAGGGTACAAAACAGGAATCAATAAAGCTGTTCAAACATTTCACTTTCATCAGCACAAACTGGTAAACTTATCGTAAGAGTGGACCTATTACCTTATCAACAAGCAAAGAAAAATGAGATTAAAAAGACTGCAAACAGTCACTAATAAGTACATCAAGCAGTAAAAGAAAGCACTCTAAATCTGCTGACTTTATTATAATTATTTTTCCCGCAATCACGGAAATCATCCACCAACCAATGAAATTTTCCAGTATCCTCTTGACGAGCAGATTGTCAGCAACTGTATACAAATATAATTTGATTACTAAGGCTAGAAATCCTAATACAGGGTCCTGTCAATATCTAAAACTTATCTATCACCTATGACTATCACTGAAGAATCTAGACGGATTACCATTTTTCCATATTCCTAACATCACAAACAAAAGGTAACCAAAACATGATCGAACACATACCTTTTTATCTTGACCATCAGGAAGTGCAACCTGTTCTAAACTCTGCTGCAATTCCATACGATATTGAGCATTTCTAAACATGTAACCAGTCATTAAAACACTGTACATAAGCTGAGCAAGATTTTCTGCAACCTGAAATAATAAACCACCATCAACAACAACAACAATCTTCCGGAGAAGAAAACAAACAACAAGCTAATAATTATCTTTATTTATCACCATGAAATACAATTGCAAGAAAGAAAAGAAAAGGAAAACATACTCACAGTTGTAACAGTGACAGCAAAGAATTGAGGAGGAAGTGTTCCAATCATATTTGTAACAGTCTGTCTCATTGCTTCAACTACCTGTTGTGGTGCTCTTTTAACAAATAATTCCATGAATTCTGGCTGTACATTTTTTACATACTCAAGCAATATATCCCTCCTATTCTTTGGCTAATAACATCATCCCCGCAACAACAACAAATAAGAGAGTCAGTCCTTATCATAATTCTACCAATAACAAAAACCCAAATTAGAAAAGAGAGAATACATACCGTAGTTCCACTGGTAGGTTTTGTATCTCCATTGATTGGGCTGGTTTTACTATTATCATCAGCAGCTTGAGATTTTGTTATAAAAATTCTTCCTTTATTGTTATTGATTAATGGAAATCTTACGAAGGAAGCAGATGATGATGAAGACGAACAAGAAGGAAATAACGGTGTTGATAAAAATGAACAATGATTCAGCTTCAATGAATTCATTTTTCCTATCTAAAAACCTCAATACCTAGTCGGAACCCTAAAAATTGAAATCAGTAAGACTGTTTTACTGTTCTTCCTCCATTGGTCTCTTTCTCCGGTTAACACTTATTGTAAAAGTACCTTCGGCCCAGGCCCAATAACAGAAATCTAAACAACCCTCACACCTAGGGGTCTACTGGATTGATCTCATGAAATTTGGTCCCAGTAACAGCCTTAATTTCCTTTCAAAGACATCTGGTTAAATCTACTAATTTCAACGAGAAAGTTAACTTAACATAAAAATTTGATGTCTAAATCCGAGTCCAAATTTGTGCACCCCCACTAAACCGGGTGCACGTTACGGCTCACCCTATTGATTCAAATTATCTCTAAGTGGTTTTTAAAAACCGGATATACTTTTATTTTCTAATTTACTTATTGTAATATTCACCGAAAATTTAGGAAAATAGACATTGTTTCTACTTTCCAGAACTCCGTTAGCAATTCTTCTTTTTTCCTCTTTGGCTTCTCTTCCCCACGTCAAACAGTTTCATATTAACCATTTGAAAACAAAATTGTGAGTCCAAAGAAAGCAAAATAAGACAAAATATATGACTACTTCTCTGAGTTTCCGTTGTTTTTAATTTTTGATCTTTTTGTAGTAATATCTCATTAAAGCTCTGATGGTGGAGAAGAAACTGAGATCTGGGCGATCAAAAAAAAAAGAAGAAACGGAGATGTTGTTAATAAGCGGGGACCAAATTTGATGACGACCTCGTATCTTCAATCTATGATTTTGGATTCTACAATTTGGGTTATTGTTATTTTCTCACTGTGAACTGAAATTTCAAATCAGAAACAACAATCAATCAATAATCTTGATTAACATCACCATCGAAACCATAAACCCATGTTATTGCTAGGGTTTTTTTAAGGAAGAGACTAATCGATAGTTCTCATTGGCGGTGATGAGAATATAAAACAATCACACAAACTTTCTTCTTCTCTGTTGTTGGAGGAAGATGGACGCAGAAAGGAAATGGTGTTAATGGATGTTTGAGATTCCTCGATCTTTGGTTTCTTTCTGTATTTTAGAATAAATAAATATGAAAAATAAAAAGTACACCCGATTTTTGAAAACCACTTAGAGAAAATTTAAATCAATACGATGAGCCGTAACGTGCACCCCGGTTTAGTGGGGGTGCACAAATTTGGTCTCTAAATCCAGAATAATCATTCTGTATTAAACAGTTATAATTGTTTTTTTAACATGAAAAAATAAAAATATTAAAGAAAAAAGATAATACAAACTATCCCGATTCGATCGCTAAAAAATCCGCTAAATGATTAGCATTTCTATGGACATAAAAACAAGTTCAGCTTTGAAAGACCCATTTTAAATACCAATTGCATCATTTTATTAGATTAAATGAAGTTCATCTAACGGTCTTGGATTTTCCATTCATATTGCCACAATCCCCTTTCAAATGAATTTGTACTTAATCCCTTCTACTTAGCCTATAATACTGATGTTGACAAAGATTTTGTTTCAGTTTGCTCAGGATCTACATCAATTGTTACTGACCCTCGCAATTATTGTAATTCTTGCATATTAGTCCCAATTCAGAATTTGCAACAGATATATATGTAGGAAGGGTCGAAATTAAAAAAAATTTACAACAACTTCAAGAGTTGTCCATCTGGGAAGTAAGGCAGCTTCGTTATTCTGCCTTGCAATCCATTTAAAGGAATTCCTACTCCAATCATTCATTTGCGTAGCAATAATTCTTGTCAGAGCTACATTGTCAAACATTTTAATACGCCTCCCTTTCCAAACATGCCATTGTAATGGAAAGGGTAGCAAGTACACCACCAACTTTTTTGTCTGATAGGATTGTGAACTTGTGTAGTACTTTTTAATTAAAAGGATACAAAAATTTTAATGCAGAAAAGTAAAAGCGCACACCCACAAGAATTTTGTCAACGAGAAAAACTGCAATGTGCATAAAAACTCTGGGACCTAGTCCAGAACTTGAACACCTCGTTGTATAAAGTCTCTATAGACACTAGCTTATTATCAGATTTCAGACTGGACTGTAGTTGAGGCCGAATCGACCTTACGAGCAATTCAGCTTCAATTGTGCTCTATTACGTCTCTCTGATCTTGCAAGACCTTGTGCAACGAAATTCCCATAGATGACGCCCTTACATGCATAGGAGTTGCTTCAACCTAAGTGAAGACATTTAACTATTTTTCCTCTAATAGAAAGCTTATTGATTCTCTTTATATATGTTTTGATTAATATATGGAAATCTGTTTGCAATTGAACAAGTCATGCAAACCTCAAGGATCTGGAATGCTTACACTCTTATAAAATAGAAGCCTAGATCACAAGAAAAATATAAACAAATCAAAACCAAGTGTTTTAGATATCTATCTTGTAGAATCACAAATTCTGAGACGAAGAGTACTTTGTGATTTCTAGCTATCTTGTTCATGAGCTATAGTTCAGAAACTATAACAATCAATAAAAATAAGATCCGGTAACAAAGATCTATCAGGTAAAATATAGCCTAGTTGAATCCCTCAGTGAAGTCTTTCAAAGTCGTGACTTAATGCAGTTTGACCAAAGAAAACCTAGATTTTAGAGGACGACTCTCGCCGCAAACAGAAGTGTCAGGATTGAGATTCTAGTGTGCAGGGAAAATTAGTAGCTTACAAATAAAAAAGGTTTGTAAATTAGTTTTCATGTTTACGAATTGCTTTGTAACCAAAGCTTAACTTCTCCATATAGATTATCCATGTAAGCATTTGAGAAACTTTCCTTGAATCACAAAGTATAAATATGCACCTATATGATATACGTTTATGCACCAAGTGGTTATCCCAGGAACAATGGTTAAGTAGTTCTGGAACCGACAAGCATATATTGCTGTATAATATCACAAGACCAAAATCTGTTGGTGAACTGTTCAAAAAAGTTTGTGAATAATTGGTCATCTCGTAACTCAGCACCCTTGTGTATTTGATAAGTTCACGAACCGTGTAAAACATTTTGTGTACTCAAATACAAAAAAGTACCCCAGAACCTTTCAAAATCAACCAGTTCGCGAACTGCATAAATCAGTTCGCGTACTATTAAAAGAAAAATCTATCCAGGAACATTTCAAAATCGACCAGTCGCAAACTGAAAAAATCATTTCATGTGCACGAGTTAATTGAGATTTAATTTATCAAGTCTTTATTTTAAAAGTTCGAGTTTGCAAACTGAGCAAAAAAAATTGTGAACACTAGAATTAACGTGACGACTTCTTATTACTTGAATTCTTCTTCGCAGTGTTCATTATAGTACTAAAGTCATTCAACATGTCTTTGTGGATAGAATGGTAAATAATATTAGTAAATAGTATAGTCAGTCTTCCCATACCTTTGTTGGTAAAGTTTTGGTTGACGTCATTGTTCTATAGTCTTCAATCTTTAAGGTGGATTGGTGAATTTTGATACTCAACTACCATGCTTTGTTCAAAGTCCAGGACTGACTCTAGTAGACTAAAAATCAAGATATAGTTTTGATCAACTAAATTTTATAACAAGCTTGACATACCAAAACTTGTGAGTTTGACTAAGTGATGCTTTAATAGCCATGAAATGAAGCTGACAGTTTCAAGCAAATTGGGATCAATCAGAGGATGAAGAGTAAGATTAAATAAGGCACATAACCAAGAATGGAAATTGAAATTCTATCGCCGGTCCATATTCTTCTAGTAACAATGTATTCAGCAAATAAATCCTGAACAAAATCAACTTAATTACCACACAAAATGCACATGGTATCCTGATGTTGAGAGAACCTAGCCATTTTATCCTTAGTGCGCAAGTAATTATAAATACAGTAAAAACTCCATATATTAATAAACTCTCTCTATATATATATCAATAAAAAATCATAGTCCCAACTTGGGCCAGTTATAAATAGTAATAACCTCCGTATTTTAATATTAATAGATTTTTCAAGTCCCGCCATAAGGAATTTACCTCCATATATTAATATAATTGTCATTATTGAAAACTTATAGATCTTGTTTATCGAAATTTAAGATGAAATTAAATACTTATCTATAGTTGTTTGAAAAAATGATGTAACTTTTTGGATTGTTATGGCATCTTTTGATTTGCGGATGCGTAAGACCTCATTACTATGGGCACCTTCTTGTTGAAGCCAGAACATTTCCAACTTGTCGAGCATGTTTAAAGCTTCTAGGCATGAAACTTTTGGTATTTTCATACTATCATCATCATGATTATCTCCCTTTGCTTCTTCTTGTCTAATTCCATCGATGATTTCTTCTTTGGTTAAAGCATATACTATCATTTACATACTTTGAATTAGCAATAAAATCATTTCCTTTGGTATACCTCCCTATATTAATAAACTCTATATTTAATAATTTTGTGAAGTCCCAACACTATTAATATATGGAGTTTTTACTGTACATTTACACAGAAAATGACGCATTCTTTGTGGGAAATGACACTTCCAAAAGGCTTTCCAGTCTATGTTACTAGAATTTAATTCATGATAACTTTCAAAGTTGTTTTAACTGAGAAAAATCCGTCAGCAGATGGTTCTTATCCCATAATATCAGTTCTGAAAAGGGAATTCTAAGATTAGTTGTTGCTCTAACAGTATCGTAGTCACAACATTTAAGATATATATCCTCCAAGTTTTTTGTATCCTTATCAATGGGCTAATAAATGGTTTTCAAATGAATAAAAATAAACTGGGATAAGAGAGGTCTGCGCTGATTTGGTATTCAATTATTTTTTTCATATGTGCACAAACTCTCCCTTATCAACCTCCAAAACATAGTGCTTCTTGAAAACTTTTAGGCCTCTGCAGATCTCATTTCATAGAAAAGGACCATGTTTGTTCACATCATAGATTAAAGGTCTTTTCAAAATACTTACTTTTAAGAATTTGGGCCCATAAATAATTTTTCTATCGTTCTCCAAGCCAGTTTAGTAAGAAAAACTTTATCTAAAACATCAATTTTTCTAATGTTTAAAACTCCTAACACTTTTGATATCCCAAACTTTATACTAGAAGCATCTCTCATTTTTTTTGTTTTCCCGACCAGAGTTTCTGGGGTCCATTTTATCGGTGATTTTCTGAGGCATGAAAAGCAACTAAATGATGACTAGTGCTTCATAGCACCTTCGGTTTAGAATGGTCATACTTGGTGCAACAAGGAACTTAGACTTCCAAGTGGATATCTTACCTCTAAAGTTGTCCAGCAGATGAGCGAGAAAATAATATTTTTTTTCCTTTAAAGGAGGAAGTACACCCAAGTATTTCTCCTGCAAAGTCATTCTCCTAATTTGCATAAAATCACAGATAGCATTCTGAGCATTAATTATTAGGCAATTTAGTACTAAAAGCAATAACTGACTTTTCAAATCTCACAACTTGGCCTGAGAACTTGCTGAACTAAACTATGAAGTTTTTAACATCTCTAGTTCCAGTCATAATGAAAATTAAGCAATCATGTGCAAATAAATAAATAAATACAAAAATAGGCGAGAAACAAGATGATAATTTTTCGTAGCTTTTGCAGATACCATACTCCACCTGTCCTCATTAGCGAAAAGGGATAGTATTTAGTAAGGCGTCAAGTCAAAGTCCAAGTCTAGGAATACTCTAGAATTTATGTAACTTAGCTAATGTACCCCTTGAGGAGCACTATATCATTGAGGAGGTGCTCCATCAAGCTTAGAAATATGTAATCTCAGCCTCAAAGCTAAGGACCCAACTTGAAGATTCCATGACTGAAGTGCAAGTTCTTTTTTCTGATGTCTCTTTACTTATGCTTTTAGCTTAGTTGTGAGTTTATGTCTACTTGGATGTACTAGTTAGCTTTTAGGAAACTACATTTTCGCGTCGTGTAAGGGGATTTTTTCGACTTAACCTTATGCAATCGATTGAAAAAGGTTATTTAGTTATTTTTTTAGTTCAATTTCTTATTGTTCTTTATATTTATTAAATTTAAGATCCATTCATTTCTTTAGAACACTTGTTTCTACTTTTTGTACTTTGTTCAAGTTATTTTATGCAGCTTAAACTGTTTTGATTTTTTTATACGCACTTTACTTACGTAAGATCATGGTAAAAAAATTGTTTTGTGAGTTCTCTATAGCTAAAGATCTTATGGATATGTTAGTAAAGATTTCCAACAAAAAATTACCAATTTTGCTTGTTACCGTTCAGTTCATTCAAGGAAAATACATTTTCTAAAATACCTGAGTATTGTGTATGAAAATAGAGTAAGCGCTCCGAAAACGCGTATGTATGTCCATAAAGCGTATTTGTCCGCATATTATCTTAGTGTAACCTTGAAAAGCGAAATTCAGTACGTGTAGTATGCATACCGGAGTTAATCAATAATTGTCTTTACGATTTCAATTTGCGTTCATCTTTACGATTTAAGTTCATGTTAATCCTTTCCAGCTTTCTAAAGTTGTCATGCACAATAGATAGTTATATCTACATCTGAAACACTTCGGAACCCTCAAAGATCAAAGAGCGTAACCATAGTGTTACGACCTATTCCACAGTAACTACAATCGGACACTAGAAAATCTCTGAATGAATCAACAGGATCTGCCTTGCGAAGCACCTCGAAGTTTCTAGAGGTAAATAACCCTTACCATGGAGACAAATCTACACAACCAAACAGAGAAGCACGTGAAATATATAAGCAGGGAAAGAGTAGAAGAACGAAAATACGCAACCAGCGGAGATGATGAAAGGTTTCAGGAAAAGACGAAAAATAACTAGATAGTAGAGAGAAAACAAATATGGGTAGCGATAGCGGTCAGGATTGGACAATAAAGAAACAACCGTTTGCAAAAAATCTATTCGGTATTAAACTCAATGCTTATTTTATAGATTTAGAATTTTATGGTAGAAAAAGATACGATCATAAAGACATGGATCGAGGCAATCACAAATAAGACGACAGACAAAAAAAAAAAAAAAAAGACGAAAATGAAGCGTACTAAACATAACATCAATAGGGGCGTGACAAAAATAAAACTCCATCACAGAAAATAATAAACATAATTATCTCTAAAACCTAGAGATTTGATCTCATTATAATAAAAATAAATAAATAGTAATACAAAAGCATATATTTATTTGATTCAAACACGCTCCTACGCGAAGAAGTGTTGTGTCCGGAGATAATCTATTTACTTAACATGTTTAATCCGCACGAAGTTCCGCGTCCGGAGATGATCTATTTTCATAACATGTTTTTTACGCAACGAAGTTCCGTGTCTGGATATGATCCATTTTTTAACATGCTTCCATATCACTTCGTGTATTTTCTTAACGTGCTTCATCCGTACCGCGTCTGGAGATAATCTATTTTTTTAACATGCTTCCTCCACGATACAATGCTGCTTCCGGAGATGATTTGTTTTTTAGTATGCTCCTGTCATGATTTAATACGTGACTTATGGTATTACCCACGTATTCGTTAGATCAACTACGAAACAAAAGCATTTTTAACCTTCGAAAGGAGCCAGGTAGTGTTAATAGTAAATCTTGAAAAACTAACATAAATTGAAAGTGGTGAAATTAGAAATTTCAGGTACACAACCAAGCGAACTAGCCAATCAACTCGACATCAAAATAGAAAACTTTGTTACGAATTCCCCTTTTACCGTTGTGAATGCTCTTAGTCCGCAATATGGGAACGTAATAGGAAGTCCACCTCCTGAAAAAAACTGACGAGGACTGTCTCTGAATGGCTAAACGTATATTTGATGGAATACCCCTACCGGTCGAACGAAGGCAGTATAAAAACATTATGTGGTAAAAAGAGAAGCTTTAGCACATTATGTGGCAGTATAATACCCCTATTCTTGATTGGTACGTGTTAGAGCACTGCTCGTTCGAACTCGCAAGCGTTGCTATCTCAAGCTTGTTGTCAAGTTTAGTTGCCAAAACTATAAGTCTTGATTTCTAGTCTACTTATAGCTAAGTCTCGGATTAGGATAGAAAGTGTAGTTGAGAATTAGACTTCATGGCGTTCATCGATTGAAGACGAATAACTACTAAGGGGAGCTTGTGGAACTTTATCAACAAAAGGTATGTGGAGACTTGAACTCATCTATCACTCAAAAGTCTATCTACTCTATCTCCTATTTGAGACAAAAGTCGTATAGCTATATAGACTTCGATTATACACATTTGATATTTCGAGCTGAGTTTAACTTGCTTACATATTTCTCGAAATATGTGTTGGTAAGCTTTCGCTTTAACCAAGTTCATCTTATATTCTTGACGAAAGTCAAAAGATGATCATGTGAAAATCGCCTTGTAACATCTTACATGATTTATGTGAGACGGTCATTTGATGTAGACTCGGAATGTTTCGTATTGATCATTCGATCACTTGAAAATTGCTTTGAAGCTAATAGTTTGTGTGAGACAGCTGCTGTCGTCTTCCGAGAATGTTTCAATGACTGAAATGGGAGTTTAGAACAAATAACCATGATTGGATGTAACACAGTATGCGTACTTGCATATGTGTTATCCAAGTCCGGGAACCATAGTATGCATACCCGTATGCGTACTGGTTGGTTATGGAAGTCCGGGAACTTAGTATGCATACCGGTATGCGTATTGGCGTGAGTTTCAAGTTTCGGAAATTCAACTGAGTTTTGGATGGTATGCGTACCCATTCGCATACTGGCAAACCCAAACTTGGTCCGGCCACTTAGGTATGCGTACCCGTTTGCATACTTGAGTAGGTTATGTTCTAAAATCGGTTTGTTCATGAACTAATACATTTATATAATAAGCAATGCAATCTTTTGCAAACCGTGGCTATAATGTTCATGAATTGATTCGAGTGAATCAAAATTGATTTTGCTTCAATTGTGTCTTGTATACTTCTATGAGAACATAAACAATTGAACAACTCTAGAACTAG
>JAJJMB010011896.1:8796650-8811241 GCA_023531105.1 Papaver atlanticum
AGCGTTCGATGCTTCACACATTTCATCATCACCTCTACATAGAATCAAAATGATTGGGCGGTTCCTAGACATAATATTTGTTAGAGAGCTTAACACCTTCAGGACGTCACGCTGCTCGTTGTTCCCTGACTACGTAGAGAGACCGTGTATAGAATCTCTTAATGATTGGGCGGTTCCTAGACATAATATATTTTTGAGAGCTTAACGCCTTCAGGACGCCACGCCGCTCGTTGTTCCCTGACTATACACCCCTCAGAACGAATATGATGCTTCAATTATCTCATATCTCTATTCTGCAAATAGATTAATTCTAGCGTGTCATTCATCAACTGAATTCCTAGAAAATAATCTATCTTATTACTCTGTTCCATGGCAGATCCTCAGCTGGATTCCATCGATTAGTAATAGATAACCATTTTATCTCATTACTCCGTTCCTTGAATTCTATGGATTAGTAATAGATACTCAGTTAATTTTATTGCTCCATTTTATGACTGATTCTCAACTGAATTTCATGGATTGGTAATAAATATTCAACAATCGGGCGTCTGGGTCATCACCGAGTAAGCCCCGAGAAAATGGTGCAAGTGTACTTGATAATAATGCACGAACGAGCACCCGACCGCACGAACGAGCATTCGAAAATACGGACGAACGAGGAACCTATGCAATTAGGAAGGAAAATAATATTAAATAAAATAAACAAGAGGCGTGGGACCGGGCCCACCGGCCGGCCGGTCATGCCGTCGTGGCCGATCCCCATCTTCCGTATTTTATTTTATTTTAATTTATTATTTCCCTCATCTCATGAAGACTCCTTCATTTGAGCAAACTCCCTCGTTTGAGCGAAACTCTTAGTTTTTCCATACTTTCCATCAAATGATGAAGAAATAGGGAAAAATAGGGAAAGGTTTCACGGGAACAGGCCACTTAGCCGGCTGGCCATGCCCTAGACGTGGTTGGTCCCACACCTTACAATTCCTTATTTTCTCATATTATTATTTCCTTCATCTCACGAAACTCCATCGTTTGAGCGAAAACCCTTGTTTTTCAATATTTTCTCAAATATTGCTCAAACCATGAAAAAGCCAAAAAAATAAAATGGTCACATGCCCGACTAGGCTTCCCACATCAAATATTAAAATATTATTATTTTAATATTCTCAAAATATTGGTCGAGCAAAGTTCTACTTGCTCATTTGAGCAAAATTGAGAGTTTCCTCTTTTGAAAATCCAAAATATTGCTCAAACGCGCACCAGAAAATACAAAAACTCTCAGGACTGAGACACGGGCATGCCACCTTGACCGACAAAGGTCGGCCCTTAGGCTTGCAAGGATCCGGTCCCACACGATTTCATAATTTTGACCTAATTTTCCCTCAATTGTTCATATTGGGTCCAAACTCTTTCCAACCAACTTGGAATTTGCTCAATCGACCACCAGCTGGTCCCACGACCACCAAGGGATGGTCCCATGACCCCTTGGTCGGTCCCTCATCTCTCCATAACTAGGTTTTACTACCTAACGCTCACACGAGCACTATTTTAATAAATGATTAAACCAGCATTTGATAATCCTTTCACCAACTGGCCAACAAAGGACTTTGGTGCATGCTCACTCGAGCACATGGGTGCTACATGGTCGGCCATCATACCATGTAGCCGGTCCCTCCTTCACTCAGTGACTTATTTTCAATAAATCATCAATTGATCAGCAATCGATCAAAATTAGGGTTTCGAACTGAATGCTCTGCAAATCATGATTCCGAGCAACTTCTAACACTAATAATTTTATGTTGATCCAGCGATCAACATCTTGATTAATTATATAATATTCGGTCCAGTTACCAATATTTTAATTAATATTTTATTTGGTCATGTTACGAATAATTCATCAAATGAGCAATATTTGCTCGAATATTGATTCAACTATCAATATTTAGTAATTCATCGAATGAGCAATATTTGCTCAAATGCTAATATATTGATTCAACTATCAATATTCAGTTATCCATCGAATGAGCAATATTTGCTCAAATACTCGAACATTGATTCAACTATCAATATTCAACAATTCATCATACAAGCAATATTTGCTCAGACTATCATGTTGATTCAATTATCAACATCATTCATTCGAGAACTATACGTCCCATCAGACATGTTCAATCCATGAATCCTAGAGCATTCAGCAATCATGCTCGACTGACCAATACTTAGACTCATCGTCTAATCAAGTCAATGACTGACTAATCAAATACACGTTCTCCATGCAGACTCCACGATTTTGAGACATCAATCACGTCACATGGGGGATATTAATTAGGGTTTTGGTCTAGTGGCCTACGACACATGTGTTCATCCATGATGATAAATGTGGGTAAGTCATGCAAGCGGTTGAGGAAGTTAGCAAAGTAATGGGTGGACGATCAACCCAGTCTCCGCACGACATGGAACTGGTTAAACCATGATCTCCCACTTTCCTACTCTTTTACTGGATATCAATATGTCCACGTTCTAGCAATATAAATAAGTATCTGAAACCATGATTGAAGAATAGAGACAACGTTTGTCTAAGAAAAATTCGAGCAATCACTCTCAAGAATTCAATCAATCAACCAGAGCTTATTCGAACTCAACAGTTCACAAAAAACTAGGAGAAACCTTAAACACATTCACAATCCTTGATCACCATTGATCTCGCACACTTCTCAGCTTCCCTCCTAAAGATCAACCCTCTTCCCTCTTTGTGACCGAATTGACTCTGGAACGGCCATTTTCTTGGTTTAGGCCGAAGTCCTACAGATTGATCTTTCAAACTCAAAGCACTCCCGTGCAGTGCATCTGTTTGAGGTTAGGCAGTTTGCTCGGTTGAGGAGCCTCCGTCCACACGGTCGTCTCTTCATTCCCTGAAAAACCAGCAAATCGTTTCCCCATCAACACAAGGTAACATTGATTGCAAACCCTGATTTGAAGACTATATAAAGGAGAACTCTAGAAACTTGGAAACCTAATCCCCACACCTCCTGTGTGATACTAGTTGCGACTAGATTCGATTCTCCTTTAACCTTAGGTTTTTCACGAAACCCTGTAGGTTAACGACTTGAAGACTTCATTGGGATTATGAAGTTGCGTGTTCTGATCCAGACCCAACTATTTTCTCTGTAGTTGCGTATTCTAATCTTGTTATTTTCTACCGTATTGAGTGTTATCTTTTCTAAGATTTGCTCGAGATTTATTCTCCGATAAGCAAGATAAAAAGTAGTCACAAACATCTTCGTCTCATCGTTTGTGATTCCACAATATCTTGTTTCGCTACCATACGATTAAGATTATTGTGAGGTGATTGATATTTCTAGGCTGTTCTTCGGGAATATAAGTCATATATATCAATTGGTTCATGTTCACCTTGATTTATCAAAAGACGGAACAAAAACTTTTAGGTATTTCTGTGGGAGACAGATTTATCTATTCAATAGACTTTTCTGTATGAGACCGATTGGTTTATCAAGTCCTCGACTTTGGGTCGTAGAAACTCTTAGTTATGGGTGAGATCAGCTAAGGGAATCAAGTGCGTAGAGTCCTGCTGGGATTCAAAGGCGTAAGGAACGCGATTGTACCTTGATCAGTGTGAGATTGGTTAGGGCTCAACTACATTCCAGTCCGAAGTTAACTTGTAGTAGGCTAGTGTCTGTAAAGGCTTAATACAGTGTGGTGTTCAAATATGGACTAGGTCCCGGGGGTTTTCTGCATTTGCGGTTTCCTCGTTAACAAAATTTCTGGTGTCTGTGTTATTTATTTTCCGCATTATATTTTTATATAATTGAAATTTCACAGGTTGTGCGTAAGTTCAATCAACTGTGAATCCGACATTTGGGTTGTTGATTAAATTGATTGATACTTGAACATCGGTCTTTGGTACCGTTCAAGATGTTTCTTATAATAATCAGGCTCACAGATTTCTATCTGTTTGATTTGCTGATTACATTAAGAAACTGAGATATAACTCTTGGATATATTTCTTGATGGAGCTCGCTTTATTAGTTGGTGCTCTCATAATTATATTGGAGTTATTCCATACAGATTGCTAAGAGAAATATTGGGTGTGATTGTTAGACCCCCGCTTTTTCAATTGGTATCAGAGCAGGCAAACACGTTTAAGACCTCATAAGTCTGTGTTTTTTGCAATCTGACTCTATGGACAATAATACTATCTCTGACAATCGCATCACTAGAGACAAAAGTTCTGTTTCGAAGAAATCTATTAAAGAGAAATACATGTCAATCTCACATGTAGATGAACATTTTGTTCATACGAAATAAACAAGTATTGATATGTGTTATCCTGATTTTCTTTCTGACGAATTTGATTCTGAAGAAGAAAGGGAAGCAGCCCGAGAGAGTGCAATGATTCTAAAACTTGTTGGAATCCGGGTTGTAGAAGTCAATAGACTGAAACACAAGGTTAATATAATGCTTGGTATGATAAAAAGATCGTGATTCCCAACTAAGGGATCTTCTTGAAGAAAATGATGTGGCTTGTTCATCACAAACCTTACCCGAGCTAAACTAAAGGAAGATGCCAGTAAAATTGAACGACTATTGAGTAATCTCTTTATTCAAGATAAAAGTCATTCGGGGGAGTCTGTCATACCAAATACTTCTGACTCTGCTGTGATATTTTAAAGCGTGACTAATTCTAATCATGTTTCTCAAATAAAAATAGCTTCAAAAGCTAAACTGCAAACCCTTCCTATTGATAAAGTAGTGCTTGGTTCTTCCACTAATCATGGATTCACCACGACTCATGGAAGGAAGAAATCTTCTAACGATGTTTCTAATGCTACACACTCTAATCACTCCTGTGATCAGAAAGTATGTATTTTTTGTGATTCAAAAGGACATGTTCAACGAAAGAGCAAACTGAAGCTGAATGACAATTACTTTGGTCGACTTCAGCATACCTTAGATTTAATACTCAAATGTGTAACTGACATTTGGATGTCTAAACCTATTGGTTTTAGTACACATCTTGTGGATCCTTCCAGGAAAGTCAGTTCAGTATGCTCATCGAACGTTCGAACCAATTGTAGCATTAATACAAATCGTTCAAGGAGATTTCATAGAGGTACTTCTCAACCTAATGTGAAGGATGATGTTCAAGATGCGAAAAAGGTTCATGTAAATGGAAGCTACAATGGAGAAGGACAACCTTAATCTGATAATTGAAGGATATAAGGATCTTATCAACATGCTGTCAAATTCCTCCATACAAACTTTTTCTGGTAAGGGTTCAAACTTTGTCTCGTATTTTAATGTCGACAAGTTTTATGATAACTTTTCACATCAAAAAGGGTTCTCTTCTAGAATTGGAAGAAAAATGAGACTCAACTGTGAACACCATTCATTTAATGAGCTTAGGGCTCATACTTGTGCTAATTAATCATAAGGGTTGAATGCTTACTCATAAAAATCACATTGAGTAAGTATTACAAATAATCAGGTATACTTTTGGCAAAATGTTTTATGATTAGTTGAGTTATTTTCTTATTGTTCGTAGTTAAACTATCGTTTTTGGATAGCTTTGCCTGAGTATTGTTTTTGGTTCTAAGAATCACTTTGATTTCCTTTCAATTTGATTGTCTTCTACTTTTTGTGCTATAAAATTTTCTCCCGTGAGATTATAAAATTTATCGAGCCAAAAATTGTGAAAGAAAATTTTCACATAAACAAAATTTTGTTGTATTCCTTTTACCTTATTAGGAGGTTTGCTACAATTTTTAAGTTTTGTTCTGGGGACCATATTGGTTTTCGTACAGGTATCCATATTGACTTGTCTTAGAAACCCTAAAATCCTTCCCTAGGAAACCATTTAAATACCAAACCTATTGAGTCACGTTCATGTACTCTAGGCTATATTCTTCTGGTCAAGAATGTTATCACCTTTTCGCACTTGTGTTTTTGCAAGAGGTTTTCTTGATAAAGGTATTGGTTTCAGATCCAAAGGGAATAAGAAAAGAACCCAAGTAGATGTTGATGATATCAATATCAAAGTCCTGAAGATTATGATGATGTCTCATGCTACTTTGCATATACTCATCAAAATGTAGAACATGAGGATATGGTTTCTGCCGAATTGGTTCACGATTTTCTTAAATACTTTGAGGAAGCAAAACTGCAGCTCGTTGATAATATGAAAGGTCTCGATATGTTAAGAACTGAGTTGAAAAAGGTTAACTCTGACCTTGTTCTCATGAAGACACATGTTAAAGATCTTCTCAATGAGGATATCTTCTCTGAAGAAGCAGTAGATGTTGTCAATCTCAAGCTCAAAGATCTCAAAACTCGTGAGGGTTCCAGTAAAGCTCTTTGAATTTTGTTCATGATCGGTTTTGATGGTTTAGGAGTTTTTCCGTTGTCTTTAGCTTGTTGATTTTTATTTTGTCTAGGAAACTTCTTATGAGAATTTATTCTTGTGTTTTAAGAAGGATACTAGGGTTTGGAATAGCCATTATTGTGAGTACACATAGCTATTGCCAACGATTTTCATCTTGCAATGTTTTTAGATTTATTTATTTAAATTCTAAAGTTTATTTGGAAGATGATTTTGCAGTATTAATCTTTATTGATTTTATATATTGAAAAAAAAATATGGGATATGTGTGTTTGCGTCCGTGAACTATGATTGTCCCATATATGTCAAAAGTTAAGCCTATTATGTCATTATGCAAATATTGACAAAGATAGGATGAACTTTTGATTGCAAAGATTAAGTCTATTATATATCTTTATGCGAATATTTATGAAAAATAGAATGAATCTTTGAATATTCCGTAGTATTGGTCTTTCCCTGATCCACTTCTATGTGAAAGTACTGTGTGGCTCCGTAAGTTCTCTTATGTTGAGCATTTCCGATTAAATTAATCATGGCTTCTCTTGTGGTTAATTTAATTGAGTTGTTTGGATACAAATTCATGTTTCATGTAATTTGTTAATGTCCAAAGAAATCCTTCTTTTCTTGTAAAAGCAAGGTCGCTCTTGTTGTTCTTCCGGGAATGACATTGTATGGGGGAGAGTTTTTAATTGAACTTGTGCTTAATTGCCGAATCTTTGTGGGGAGTGCGACTGTGGAATATTGTAGGAGTTTTCTTATATCTTTATAAACTCCTTGATGAATGCATTTAGTTTCGACTAAATGATTGCATCTAAACAAAGTTGATATGTTTTCTTTTAGTCATGAAGAATCTCTATGAGAATTTCATTATGATCCCACTAGTTTTCGTACCTTTGCCAATTTATATTGATAAAAAGGGGGAGAATTAATGTGTAGTTCACACTACAAATACATATGGTTTACGGATCATTATGTTAGGGGGAGTGGTTTTCATATGAGATGAAGTATTGACTAAGAGGGAGTGATACATATCACCATAGTATTGTTGTCAAAGTTGTGATACAATTGGATGCTGTGTAATGATACTATGACACTGTATAACAATGATTGAGAGCTAATGTTTTCTCATTGTTATAGCTACGGATCCAACAACTATGATGTTGAGTTGAACACGTTCAGAATCATTGGAGAACTTGGAAGTGACGAAGATTTCGAGTAATGTTAAAGAACGAAGGAAATCAAGCATTTGGATCAGAAGCTATAAAGTTTATTTATTTTGTAATCCATATGTATTCATAGTTTTGTCACTAAAAATTGACAAAGGGGTAGATTGCTAGAGCACTGCTCGGTCAAACTCGCAAGCGTTGCTATCTTAAGCTTGTTGTCAAGTTTAGTTGCCAAAACTATAAGTCTTGATTTCTAGTCTACTTATAACTAAGTCTCGGATTAGGATAGAAAGTGTAGTTGAGCATTAGACTTCACGGTGTTCATCGATTGAAGACGAAGAACTACTAAGAGGAGCTTGTGGAACTTCATCAACAAAAGGTATGTGGAGACTTGAACTCATCTATCACTCAAAAGTCTATCTACTCTATCTCCTATTTGAGATAAAAGTCGTATAGCTATATAGACTTCGATTATACACATTTGATATTTCGAGCTGAGTTTAACTCGCTTACATATTTCTCGAAATATGTGTTGGTAAGCTTTCGCTTTAACCAAGTTCATCTTATATTCTTGACGAAAGTCAAAAGATGATCATGTGAAAATCGCCTTGTAACATCTTACATGATTTGTGTGAGACAGTCATTTGATGTAGACTCGGAATGTTTCGTATTGATCATTGGATCACTTGAAAATTGCTTTGAAGCTAATAGTTTGTGTGAGACAGCTGCTGTCGTCTTCCGAGAATGTTTCAATGACTGAAATGGGAGTTTAGAACAAATAACCATGATTGGATGTAACACAGTATGCGTACTTGCATATGTGTTATCCAAGTCCGGGAACCATAGTATGCATACCCGTATGCGTACTGGTTGGTTATGGAAGTCCGAGAACTTAGTATGCATACCGGTATGCGTACTGGCGTGAGCTTCAAGTTCCAGAAATTCAACTAAGTTTTGGAAGGTATGCATACCCGTTCGCATACTGGCGAACCTAAACTTGGTCTGGCCACTTAGGTATGCGTACCCATTTGCATACTTGAGTAGGTTATGTTCTATAATCGGTTTGTTCATGAACTAATACATTTATATAATAAGGAATGCAATCTTTTGCTAACTGTGGCTTTAATGTTCATGAATTGATTCGAGTGAATCGAAATCGATTTTGCTTCAATTGTGTCTTGTATACTTCTATGAGAATATAAACAATTGAACAACTCTAGAACTAGTTTCATTTGAGTCATTTGAACTAGTTATGGTTAACATGAATATGGTTGATATGAAAGTGTTCATATGGATAACTTTGGTTAACTATTATTGAGCCAACAAGGTGTACACGTTTAGGTACGGTTACTCATATCTAAATGAAGTCACTTTTCATTTGTGTGTAACAAGCTAAGTTCGATATAACGGTTGAAAGATATTAGCTTGGGTATAATCAGGTTTTCATCTAACGGGGAATATTGAATGCTTTGTTACCAAGGTAACATTGATTGCAAACCCTGATTTGAAGACTATATAAAGGAGAACTCTGGCAACTGGGAAACCTAATCCCCACACTTCCTGTGTGATACTAGTTGCAACTAGAGTCGATTCTCCTTTAACCTTAGGTTTTTCACGAAACCTTATAGGTTAACGACTTGAAGACTTCATTGGGATTGTGAAGCCAGATCCAACTATTTTCTCTGTAGTTGCGTGTTCTGATCTTGTTGTTCTCTATCGTATTAAGTATTATCTTCTCTAAGATTTTCTCGAGATTTATTCTCCGATAGGCAAGATAAAAAGTAGTCAGAAACATCTTCGTCTCATCATTTGTGATTCAACAATATCTTGTTTCGCTATCATACGATTAAGATTATTGTGAGGTGATTGATATTTCTAGGCTATTCTTCGGGAATGTAAGTCCGGTATATTAATTGGTTCCTGTTCACCTTGATTTATCAAAAGACAGAACAAAAACTTCTAGGTATTTCTGTGGGAGACAGATTTATCTATTCAATATACTTTTCTGTGTGAGACAAATTGGTTTATCAAGTCCTCGACTTTGGGTCGTAGCAACTCTTAGTTGTGGGTGACATCAGCTAAGGGAATCAAGTGTGTAGAGTCCTGCTGGGATTCAGAGGCGTAAGGAACCCGACTGTACTTTGATCAGTGTGAGATTGGTTAGGGCTCAACTACATTCCAGTCCGAAGTTAACTTGTAGTAGGATAGTGTCTTTAGCGGCTTTATACAGTGTGGTGTTCAAATCTGGACTAGGTCCCGGGGGTTTTCTGCATTTGCGGTTTCCTCGTTAACAAAATTTCTGGTGTCTGTGTTATTTATTTTCCGCATTATATTTTTATATAATTTAAATTTCACAGGTTGTGCGCAAGTTCAATCAATTGTGAATCCGACATTTAGGTTGTTGATTAAATTGATTGATACTTGAACATTGGTCTTTGGTACCGTTCAAGTTGTTTCTTATAATAATCAGGCTCACAGATTTCTATCTGTTTGATTTGCTGATTATATTAAGAAACTGAGATATAACTCTTGGATATATTTCTTGATTAAGCTCGCTTTATTAGTTGGTGCTCTCAGAATTATATTGGAGTTAGTCCTTACAGATTGCTAAGTGAAATATTGGGTGTGGTTGTTAGACCCCCGCTTTTTCAATACGAATGTCTTACAAGTATTTATTTTTTTCAATCTGAAGCTGGACCTAGAAGGATAAACAATGATTCGGGATAGTGAATAACGTTTAAAGTGTGACTGAACATTGTAATATCTAAAGTGACGTAGCCCTGCTAATAATCATGCAGAACTAAAAGAAAGCGAACGTACCAAGGGAAGCAGAAAGAATAACCAAACAAAAAGGTAAGGTAAACAAAGTAATTTTTACTGACATAAAAATAAAATTACATATTAAGTATGCTACATGGAATGCTAAATAAATGTTTAAAAAAAAAAAAAAAACCATGAAAGCAAAGTTACGCGAATGAACGAGGAAGACCGCGAAGAAAAGAATAATGAACACCACACAACTTGACCATATGAAAGTAGTAACTCAATTTCAGACTTTTAATGACACTTCATAGATATATTTGAGGTATATCAGATTATGAAAGTTTAAATAAAGCAAAATTCTTATACTTAGACGACTCGTGAATCAAACGCCAAATGGTTAAATATGAACAAATGCGTAGAAGTTCTTTGTATCTCCTCGACTTGTCATACGTTCAATAATAAACACAAAATTTGTAATCCCGTTAACTCTTCTCAACAAACATTCGATGTGTAGTCTAAACCATTAAATAATTTACAAGTCCAAATATACATTACTGATCTTATAACGGAGTCTTAAAGTGTTCATTATTGATAACCTACATTGATACTCTTCAAAGAATTCTTATCTGACTTCTTCATACTAAGATTACTGTTGATAATGCCTAAAGAAACATGTTGGATGGTTTTTACTGTAGAGAGTATGAGATTTTTATTCTATTGAACCATGGGCAGCTGGTGTTTCATACAGGTCATTCTTTAGTCGGCTTTTATTCTTATTTCAAAATAGTTTGCTACTTTTTCTTTTAATTTTAATTAATTAAATGATAAAAACCTGGAGTGCTGAGGCGATGTATACATGGCTAGTTGGAAAGGAAATGCCTATGCTCAAATATTTATATTTATATGCCAAAATTTTAATGGAAATTTCTTTTACTAAAAGTTACAGTAAGTAATTTCGATTTCATTCGTCATGTCAGTCCGAGTTATGAAATAATTATTGGTGAATCCAACTTTTTGTTGATGGTTTTTAAGTTAGGTTTCGATCATTGAAATATATAAAATATTGGTTGTGATAATTGTGAAATTGGATGATAAGTCCAAACGACAAGTTTCATTAGTTAAGAGCTCGAAATGTTGTCTGATTTTCGAAAACAATTGTTGTAATTTCTGATTGCATATTTTATTTTGTTCACAAAATCAATGTTGATCTTTGCATATTAGACTTTAGTATTATCCTTCACTCACTCTCAATATTTTCTAATCCAATAGGTAATGGTTATTGCAACAACTTTTGGAGGGGCATTTCTGACTTGCTTTTCTAATTTCTAGTATCTCCTATGGCAGCTATGTACTACATGCCATTCACCTTAAATACTGTAATTTTGAGAGTTCTAGACAAAAAGTTTGAGTATCCTGGGCTTTATGGAGAAGGCGAGAAACATGAGGCTTACAACCTAAATTTGTTCCTATTGATAATGACATATAGATATGGGGTGGGAGAGCATGGTTATCTTCTTTGTCCCTTTCCTTGCTTATAGTCAAAGTACTGTAGAGACTTCTGGTATTGGTTCTTTTAGTTAGTTTGACACCAGACCCGGTTCGATGTGTAACTTTTCTTTGTTTTCAAAACTTGAAGGTGTTTGGCAAAAAAAAATGTCATTATGGTTCTTCCCATTGTATGCAAATGAGGATTTAGAGGACAATCCTACACTTCAAGGTCTTTTACGTACTGACTCAATTTATTTATTTTTCAATTAGCAGCAAGCTTTTTCAAGTCCGGAATCAATAGCCACAATGTTGCAAAGATAAACTGGAAACCACGATATCATCAGGACAGTTTCGCCATAATGTTTTACAACACCCTAAAGTTTGCAGCCAATCCAGATTTTCACACGCTTCAATCTTCAGTTTATCGTAAAAATTTTTGGAAACCATCGCATAACTCAGTTTCACTAACAATTGATTTTTTATAAATTCCAAAGGCTTACATTCGTCTTTTATGTTGTTCATGTTCTTCAAGAAATCTTTCCTATAACCACATTTAACTACGTTCTTTTATGTTTTCCTCTCTCGTCACAATCAACAAACTACGTAAGAAATCTTGCTTTCTTTTGCTTTTGCTTGAAAGTCTTTTATGTTTTTTGTTGCAGTTCTATTGGTTTGGCTTAACTTCATTTGTAGTTTAATTAGAAAATGTGGTGGTAGTTTTTCAGAAAATAATAAACAGTGGAGATGAAGTCCGGAAAGGGGAAGCTATAATCTCCAATTGGTCATTATATGTACAAGATGATATTCTAGATAGGTGGTTGTTAGAATCAATTAATTCTCGAACTATGCATATTGGATCTGGCATCCCCTATATTTTGTTTTTTCCTTATGTGGTAAAATAAAATTACAATATTGTCTTTCAACTTTGGCAACTGTTATGAGTAGTTTAATGATCTTTAAATTAGTCTAAGGTAAGATAATAAACATAAGTGTTTATGTTGGTGTCGATTATTTTTTAACGAAAATCTTGATTGGGTTAGTAGACATTTTATCCCATGCATTCGATCCTGTAACCGATAGGCTACTAAGATAATATATAATCATTTTAGACTAACTGTTAAGTATCAAGACCCGAAATGTACATTATGCATTATATCTATAGTATGATACCTATCTCTAAAAAAAAATCATACTTTATTTCCCGCTTTAATATCAGGTCTTCCATTGGTAGTTGCGGAAAACAAGTTGGCGCAATTTTAGAAGAGTTAAGATTTTATAATCTTATATTGTTTCATCGATATTTAGGTTTTGCTATATGTGTATGAAAATAATAATGGCATAACTAATTTTATTATTTCATGGATGTTTTTTATAGGTAACTAACTCACTTAAAAATGAAGTTAAAAGTGAAAGATAATACAGATAATGCAATGTTCACATCATAGGGCTTAATGCTGAAAAGATAAAGTATACAGCCGAAGAACACGTTCAGTACGACGAATACTGTGGGATTTTTTTTAGTGAACTGGATAAAGCTACGAGGGTATTTAATATGATTGTAAATAAGGATTTTGTGTTTAAAGTATCATATTAGAAAATAACGTAGCATACCACTCGAGTAATTTAAAGGTATTGAAGGTCTACAAGAAAGATGATGTGTACCGCCAAAAGAAATTGAGCAAATTACTTCACGCACCCTCCAAAAGGTGAACCTCAACAATTCTCTATATAAAAACAGAGTTTTTTCGAGCGACGTGGTTAACTGGAGCTTCTGCTTGATTCTGGCCCCACCATTTAGAATTTCAGCCAATAAAATTTCAAAATAATCTTTTGGACCCACAAAATATTATTTGGCCAATCACATTTTAGAAAATAATTTCCTAAAATTACTAAATCTTATTTAATCTAAGAAACATGTCAAAACAAATATATATAACTTTAACATTAACAAAAAAAAAAAACGATTCATCATGATAAAATAAAATATGCAATGTTCATCGTGATTTCATCGTAAAAATAGATCAATCATATGATTAAAAAAAATCAATCATATAAATAAAAATAAATAAACCAATGTCCAATGTCCATTTACATTTTTTGTAATAAAATTCCCCTAATTACATCTAAATCTCCCTAATTACATCTCCAAACTACGGGTAAAAGAAAAATGCTTGCAATTAGACTTTCTCTGAATACCTAAAAATAATAATTAAGCATGAACCTGATTAAAAGAAAAAAAATTAGATCAGCGATTAAAAGAAAATACCTGATTTTAGGGAGTCACGCGTGAATAGAGTGAAGGGTTTGTTAATCCTGTACAAACAAAAAATAATATTAAATCATAGCAGTATGATTTCGAAAGAAAAAAAAAATCCTTATCAGCAACAAAACGAAAGAAAAAAAATCGTTATCAGCAACAACAAAAAATAATTAAAAAAAAAAGGGAATATAATTTTGAAAGATACCAAAATAAATGTGGATATCAAAATAACAAGGAAGAAAATATTGGAATATGATATCGAAATAAATGTGAATATCAAAATAAAATGATACGTATATTATTTCCTAAGAAGGAGTTCTTTTTTTTTGGAATTTTTTGGGTTTATTATCTCTCTATATAAGGCCCTTGCGCAGATACCAAATTCCCGTTGTTTTTTCTTGGGTTTTCTTGCTATTAAAGTCTTTATTGTTTCATTGATTTGATTCCAGAAACAAGTTTTTTTTTTTTGGATCGTCAACTCCAGGCTAAATCACGGTGAGAAACTCATCACTTTTGATCT
>JAJJMB010011896.1:8811641-8849313 GCA_023531105.1 Papaver atlanticum
GTCAACTCCAGGCTAAATCACGGTGAGAAACTCATCACTTTTGATCTACTATTACCATTGTTTTTTCTTGGGTTTTCTTGCGATTAAAGTCTTTATTGTTTCATTGATTTGATTCCAGAAACATGTTTGTTTTTTTTGGATCGTCAACTCCAGGCTACATCACGATGAGAAACTCATCACTTTTGATCTACTATTCGTAATACCCCGTTGTTTTTATCGATGTTCAATAATAAATCACAAATCGATCATGTATATGTATCAAACGGGATTTGAAGATCCTCTTGATTCCATACAGTGGAATCCACATTTGAAAATAAATATGTAAAATGATTTAGAAATAAGAATGTGATGAGCAAAAGTGGGTTGAGTTCTGCATATATATGGTACAACGACTTGATAATTTAATCTATAATCGTACTCCTAACGATCTAGAATTTCACAATATTGAAACAAAGTGATTTTTTTGCATATATGGAGTGTTCCTTAGAACAAAGTGATTTATTTGCATGTATGGAGTGTTCCTTAGACTTGGTGATGGATGGGAGCGCCAACATTGGGAGTGGAGTGCGCAGGAGCAAAAATACAGGTATTAAAATGTGGACTTTTTATGGATGAATGTGTTTCATCTGCATGCTTTGATATTTTGTGGGTTTATTAACATGATCGTTGTTTTTTACCCTTACATATGATCCACGCAGCAAGAAAATCCGTGGGTAGAACCGTGAAACCAACTATGGATATAGATCCAACGACTCCCGAGCAGGCAAGGGTGAATCGTATGAAGCGTAAGGGCGTGATACTCGAAAAAAGAAACAAGAAAATATGTCGGTTGTTCAAAAGTACGGATGCAGGTACATGCAGATTTCAACGAATAAGATCACATAATGAGATCACGTTCCAAGTTTTGATTTTATTTTATTGTTATTTTTAATGCCTACAGGAAGTTTGCAGTCGATAGCAGAACCAGGACAACCAAGTTGTGAATCAGAACAAGCTAGGGTGAATCGCTAGAGGCGTAAGAGTATAGTAATGGAAAGGAACTGCAAAACAAATACAAGTCCAAGTTATTTCCGCTGATGATTATATACCTAATTTATTTTCTCTGTTTAATTCTTTTTCTTGATTATATACATTTATTTTTGGTGCTTTGTAATCAAGGGCTAAGTATGAGAGAGGTATGTAAAAGAGATAGTGTAATGGGAAGTCTAAACTCATTTATTTTTTGATGGGGTTGTATCTGTTAATGGCTATGAGTGAGTTGACAACTAATCTGTGAAATTTATATTTGTTGTTTTGTACTCAAGGGGTGCTTAAGAGGAAAAGGTCATTAGAGGAAAGTGGTCTTGGATCGCAGAGTGGATCAATGGACACTTTTGAACGTTCTACAGGTTAGTTAATATTTATTGAGGCTGTACAGTTTTTTATTTTTCCTATTTTGTGGATGCATTGTTAAATCAAATATAAAAAAAATAATTGGCGAGTAATATGCACATTCATTTTTGGTGCTTTGTAATCAAGGGGTACGTAAGAGAGATAGTGTAATGGGAAGTCTAAACTCCTATGGTGGTTCAGACATTGGTGACCATCTGGAGATTGAAGTGATCGAGCATTCTACAAGTGAGTTGGGATTTTTTATGACATGAATTTCTTAACCTCTTTTTGTGTATCTATACTATTTTCAACTCACTGAATAACGATTTTGTTTGGTGTTTGGTCAGAATTGGGTATATAAAAAAATGATCTCGGACCTCCGTGCAACACATGCCCAAATTGTGGAGCAATGGTCTGGCCTCAAGAGATAACTGAAAAATCTGCTGATCCATCTAAGGTTAAATATTCTATCTGTTGTTCGAAGGGCAATGTTCAGCTTCCTCTGCTTAAAGATGCTCCTGCTTTTCTCCAAACAATGCCGGACTATAAAGGTGGTCAACAATCAACAAAATTTAGGAGGTTGATTAGACTATACAATTCTATGTTTGCGTTTACGTCATCGGGGGTCGACAGGTCTATGATGTTAACATAGGTGGAGGGCCGTACGTTTACAAGATTCAAGGAAGCAATTACCACATTATATGATTGTTGTTGCATGTAGGTCCAATTACAGCTTATTTCGGCTAATACCTCTTGCTGTTTTAATGACCATGTTTTAATAACCAATCCGTAAAATGGTTCAGATTTATATTATCTGTCCTCTACAAAAGCAACCAAAATATATGCAGACTTGGACATCCCACAGGTTGAGATCATGCGAGAGAGGCAAGTTTTTTTGTTTGTTTTTTTTTGAAGCAAGAGGCAAGTATTTGATCTAGAAATACCAAGAGTTGTACAGTCTTTATAGGTACTGTATTAAGGGAAAAAAATTATTAATATTGTTCATGTGGATACTACTTGCCAATATTACCTATGAATATTGAGAGAAATCAACAAATACCAATCGAGGAGATGCCTTTCCATAACATATTGACTTTGCGAGAGGGCTGCAAATTAATATATGATGGAAAAAATTTGGTAAGATCCAAAGGTAACAAAAACAATTACTAACGTTGTAAGTAATTATTTTATCAATTTGTGATGTTATTACAGGGAATGACCTTCACGTGCAAGGAAACAATAATTGGAGTTGTGTGGGGTTCAACGTGGTATTATATGGAATGTTCAGAGTGCAGTACTATGAGTGTGACCATAGATGGAAAGAGTTGGTGCAATATATGCAACTGCTGGATCAAAAGACCTACGCATAATCTATATTAAATTTGAATTTTTTGTCGTTTCTCTTATTTTTTTATTATAATACTTGTATTTAATTGATGTTTTAATGGTGAATGTGATGGTAATGGTTCGGGATTTTTTTCTCGAGATCGTGAACTAGTGATTTTGGTTATGCATAATATACTGCAAATGATTAGTAGGATAAACCTAGATTTACCCGCGAAGTACACAAAATGCACCCGAGTGCATAATGTATAATTCTGACGGGAAATAGGTTTTGGTCTGGTTGCACCCGAGTGCATAATGTATATATATATATATAGATTATTTCTGGGATTATTTGGTATCACAGCCATTTTATAGGGAGAGATAGAGTGTTAAATATTAGTCGCAGTGAGCTCGTAAAACCGATTAGGAGGAAGTTTCCGTGTGAAGGTGGAGCACTGATTCCTGTTGACCGTTTAAACTTTATAATCCCTAATTATGGCTAGTTATGTCAGATCGTTTTCCAAGAAAAACAGTTTAAAAAATAAAATAACTCTGAACTCAGAAGAAATCATAATGCATGATATTGAGAAAAAATTGCAAAACTGGAATATCTCTAAAGTCCCTGTTAACGAGGTCTATAAAAAGGGATCTTTTCATTTTAAAACTGATTATGCAATCAAGACAGTAGAGAAAACAATATCAATAATAGATTCAAATGATAATTTTGAGCTTTTCTCTTCTAGGATGATTGAAGACCATAAACAAAAAAGATTTAATTATCTTTATATTGGGTTAATCCAAATAGCAGTTAAACCATTAACAAGGACAGGATTAAATAATTCTGTACTTCTATATGTTAGGGACTGTAGGCACAATAAGTTTACTGATTCATTGTTGGGAATTATTGAATCCACATTATGTGAGGGTCCAATCTACTTTAATTGTTTCCCAAATTTTTCAGTATCCCTTAGTGATCCAGGCCTCCTTAAAACTCTAACTTTAAATGTTAGAACTCAGGGGTTTGATATGGTCATGGGATCTCAAAACTTAGCAGTTGTCTATAGAATATATTATAAGGTCATGAACACCTTATGTCGAATGCTCAGATTTATGATACAAAGGGACAAACCACCCTTTTTCATACAAATATAGGCAAAGCGCATACTGTAATACCCAGAACAATTAGATGGGATCAGGTTACCCTTCCAGAAAAGTGGATTTTGCAAGTAGAAGTACCCACAAAACCCTGTCAAAACCAAAACCTCCAAAAAATCATCGAATATGAAGATTGAGAAGTAGAAATACAATTTACATCCTGTAGGAAAACGAGGATTAAAGTTATGGATAAAGAAGGAAGTACACCAAGACCTTCCATATCCTCATCTTCTTATATAGATCCAATAAGTAGCTTTATAAATGATTCACATGATATTGCAATAGAAGGAGTTAAACAGACTCCACATCAGGTTAATAAACCTTATTATAGGGTTGATACACCAAAATCAAGTAATAGAAATATCCCTGAACAACCCGAGCCAACATTTTCAGATCTGAATTTCGAGGTAAATGTAATACAACAACCTTCAGATAGCATAGATGAGTTACTAAAAGAATATCATAGCCCAAAAAACAAGAATAAAATAGCTTGGTTTAGGTCAAAATTCTCTCCTCATCAAAATACAAAATTATATAAGACCTATGGTTTCTACCTAATTCATAGTCAGGGTAAAAAACCCTTCTTTGATTGGTTAGATGATCTAATCAATAACCATGGTTTAAAGAATCATAAGGAATCTCTTAATACATTAGAAACTCCATTCCATACATATGAGACAAAGGAAGGAAAACCCGTCCAGAGTATACATCCTCCGGAGACAGTCTTGACCTTTAAGGGAGCTATAACATCTCCGTATAAAGCAGAATCAAGAGAAACCAATTTGGCAGCAACTCAAAAGGATATTGGCCAGTTAATTCATCTGGGCAATTATACAAATTTATGTTTACAATCTTTAGGTAAACAAACAACCAGAATTGAGACAATGTTAACTACTAATAAACAAGTGGCATCTACCAGTGGTACAAAACCAGTAGAGGATAAAACAGATCCAGAACCACAAAGGGGGCTTTTGTTTAAGCCAGCCCCGGTTATCAATCGAGATGTGTTTAGACTATCCAATCCTGATAATAGTTTTGTAGATGCTTTAGTTGAAAAGTTAGAGTCCCTTAGTCTATCCACTCCCAAAATATCTAAAAATCCAAAAGAGACATCTTAAGCTGTTAATGTTTTATCTAAGCAAGAACAGTACAATAATATTGATGTCGATAAATTGGAAGAAATATTCCAAACATCAGAACCCAGTACTCTTAATAAGATATCTTTTTAAAAAAAATATGCAGCTACATTTCCTACCACAAGAAATTATTACCCAAGACCTACACCAGTAGATTTACAGTTAGAAGAAGACTATAATTGGAACCAGGTTTCTTTTGATGGGAGATCTATAGTAGAATGGAATATAGATGGTATGACAGAATACCATATTCTAAATACAATTAGACAAATGACCATGTATAGTTCTGCCTCTAGAATTAATTTCCAAAATCCCGATGACCAGATTTTTAAAGCTATAGTTACGGGATTTACTGGTCAGCTTAGAGGATGGTGGGATTTCCACCTGTCTGATCAGGCAAAATGGAGTATAGAACATGCTGTCAGACAAGTAAAATTAGAAAATGAATTTGTCCAGAATCAAGCTGATGCGGTAAATACATTACTGTATACAATTGCTCTACATTTTGTAGGGACAAACTCCCAACAAATGGAGAGATCAAGAGAATTACTCATTAATTTGAATGTCCCACTCTCTCCTATTATAAGTGGTATAAAGATGTTTTCTTCTCCAAACTATTCAGCAGAGAAGATTGTTCTCCAGACTCTGAATTTTGGAAAGAAAAATTTGTTTCTGGATTACCTCCCTTATTTGCTGAGAGAGTTAGAAGCAGGCTTAAAGCTAAAAATATCTAAGGAAGAATAGATTATAATGATTATACCTTTGGGCAATTATCTTCTGAAATTATGTCAGAAGGATTAGCTTTATGTTCAGATATAAAACTCCATAGGCATTTACAGAAGAACAAAATAACCAAAAGAGAAGAATTAGGAGATTTTTGTGAACAATTCGGTTATAATTCTCTCCCACCAACCATTAGATCCAAAAGGAAAAATGTTCCACAATATCATGGTAAAAGAATAACTAAGTATAATAGGTATACACGAAAAAAATAAAAGGCCCGATTTTCCTAGAAATAAGAAGAAGCCACAATAATATAATAATAAAAAAGAACCTCCAGTTTGTTACAAATGTGGAAAGATCGGACATTACTAAAATAAATGTCGAACAAAACAAAAGATAAATGAACTAAATATAGATGAAGGGATTAAACGTCAATTAAGTCAAATCCTCTTAATGGAATTTGACAACTCAGATGAAACTGAGGAAGTATCTTCTGAAGAAGAATCTGATAATTTTTCAGACTCTATTTCTGGGCTAGACGATAATGATTGTGACGACAATTGTTCATGCAAAAATTGTTTGCATAAGAAAATGACAGGCTTAGGAATCAATGTTCTTACCATTGAGGAAAATCTTATTCTAGAATTAATAGATAAAATAAGTGATCCTAATGCAAAACGTGCAGCCTTGGAACGATACATTGAGATGGCTAAACATACTCCTAAAGTAAACAAAATTGAGAAGAATTTACAACCTTATAGTTTCAAAGAAATTATATCAAGGGTACAAAATCGAAACTCTAAGAAAGAACCCTCAATTAGTGAACTTCAGGCTGAAGTTAATCAGGTTAAGGTTGAATTACGAGAGCTTAAACATAGAATCCAGATATTGGAACTTCATAAACCTATAGATGAGGAATATGATTCACATGAAGAAAATTCCTTTGATGATATCTTATAAAATTGTCAGGCAACAGTTTATACACAAAAGGATGTAGAAAAACCAGAATCTTCTAAAATAAATCAAGAAATAAAAGATTTACAATTCATTAATATAATTGATAAAGTGGTAACTCAAAAATGGTATACTTTAGTTACATTAATCATAGGAAAAGAATATAGTTTTCAGATTCTGGCACTTATAGATTCAGGTGCAGACTTAAATTGTCTAAATGAAGGAATAGTACCAACGAAATACTTCAGTAAGACTACCCAAGTCCTTAATACTGCAAATGGAAATAAACTTATAATCAATTACAAATTGTCAGCTGCTGCAATTTGCAATAATGGTATCTGTCTGCAAACACCATTTATTATGGTTAAAAACTTATCTCAAACATGTATCTTAGGAACTCCATTTTTGAATATGTTATATCCATTACAAATTAGTAATGCCGGAATTGAGGCTTTTGTTCAAGGTCATAAGATTACATTTGAATTTACTTCCGAACCAAAGCAAAAATTTATTAATCATATTCAGGATAAAATCAAACAAAAAGAGAAATTTCTATTCTTTTTAAAAGAAGAAATCCAGTATAAGAGGATATAAGAAAAATTGAATTGCCCAAAAATCCAAAAACAAATAGAAGATATCAATAATACATTAATAAAAGAAGTTTTTGCTGATATCCCTAATGCATTTTGGGAAAGAAAGCAACATGTAGTTGAGTTACCTTATGAACCAGATTTTTCAGAAAAAATGATTCCAACTAAGGCTAGACCAATTCAAATGAATAACGGATTACTTGAAATAAGTAAGTCTGAGATTCAGGATTTATTAGATAAAGGTCTAATTAGGAAAAGCTATTCTCCATGGAGCTGTCCGACCTTTTATGTTGAAAAGGCAGCAGAGTTGGAAAGAGGAGCTTCGAGATTGGTAATAAATTATAAACCATTGAATAAAGCTTTAAGATGGATTAGGTACCCTATTCCTAATAAAAAAGACCTCTTGGATAGATTATATAATGCTGTTATCTTCTCAAAATTTGATTTAAAGTCTGGATATTGGCAAATTCAAATTGCTGAAAAAGACAAATATAAAACAACATTTACAGTTCCATTCGGGCATTATGAATGGAATGTCATGCCCTTCGGGCTAAAAAATGCTCCATCAGAATTTCAGCATATCATGAATAATATATTTAATCCATATTCAACTTTTACAATTGTTTACATCGATGATGTATTAATTTACTCTGAATCTATTGAGCAGCATTTTAAACACATATTAATTTTCCTCAAAATAGTAAAGCATGCTGGATTAGTTGTATCTGCAAAGAAGATGAAAATATTCCAAACTCAAGTTAGATTTCTTGGGCATAATATTAATAAAGGTACTATTATACCTATAGACCGAGCTATAGCCTTTGCTGATAAATTCCCAGATGAAATCAGGGATAAAAAACAATTACAAAGGTTTCTTGGAAGTCTGAATTACATAGCAGATTTCTATAAAGATCTAGCAAAAGATAGTAAACCCTTATATGCTAGATTAAGGAAAAATCCTGTTAATTGGTCTAGTGAACATACTAGCGTTGTTAGGAAAATAAAAGCTAAGGCTAAAGAATTACCATGCCTAAATATAGCTAATCCTACGGCTTACAAAATGGTAGAAACAAATGCCTCTGATATTGGTTATGGAGGAATTCTTAAACAAATAGTCAATGGTAAAGAACAATTAGTTCGATATACTTCTGGTGTGTGGAAATCAACACAACAGAATTATTCGACAATAAAAAAGGAAATTTTGGCTATAATTCATTGTGTTACTAAATTTGAAGGTGATTTGTTAAATCATGGTTTCCTTATCAGAGTAGACTGCCAAGCAGCCAAAGAAGTGTTAGTAAAGGATGTTAAAAATTTAGCATCTCGTCAAATATTCGCAAGATGGGAAAAAATGGAATCTCAGCTGATTAAGGGTAAAGCCCCTGCAATTTCCCGCTCTAGCAAAAAGAATAATCCTTTTAGTAAAAAGAATGATCCTTTCCTAATTAAAGGAAGCCTCAATAAAGGTAATTCTTCCTCACATCAAGAGGAACATTCTCCATATTTAATGACTATGCCATTACCTCTTTTAGCTATTGAGACAGAGCATATTCAAAGAAATCCTGCTGAAATCGCCTCTATGTATTTAAAAAATCATATCTTACCACATTATGGTAAATCTAGAGACTTCTATGAAGCAATTCTCCTGGATACAGGTTCAGTCCCCATACAACATAATGCTTTGGATAATAATAATATTCCTGGCTTCTCTAAATTGGAGATTTTAAAAGTCCTCTCTTATAGAGACTGGGGAATGAATCCCCATGATTCTAAAAGTTTCATAAACTTCCCACATCTGAAACCTAAGTTTTATAATTATACTGATTATATCAAAGCTTGGACACATACCTTATGTGTTCAAAACCAAAGATTTTCTCATTCTTGGTATATTGGTTTTAAATTGAAGGTAATTCAAGACCTTCCAAATTGATTCCGGACATGGTTGGGTCTATGGGGACCTACTAAAGATATTTTACCTGGCTTTATTTCACAAGCCTTAGAAAAAATTATAAAGGCTAATAGTCATTCTTATGATAAAAGAAGATTAATGTCTTGGTTCTTTATCTTATATGAAATCCCATGGATTTTGCGTTGGAATTATTCAATTTCCAGAGATGATGATCATGAATGGGAATATATCCCATATTTGGACAGGAAATTATTTATTAAATGGTGGGATAGGTATAATGCTTCCCATCTACAACCGTCTAATTTTGTTGTTCAATTTGTGGCACCTCAATTATTGGTGTCAGTCTCATCCTCAGTCTCCCCTATGGAATTTTCTACACATATTTTGGCATTAAAACAGCAGCATGGAAATCTGTCTAAAGAAGATTTCAGAAAACAAATTTTACAAATTCTAGACAATGAAGAAATCAGCTCTCAACCTTCTCCTTCAAAATCTATGGAAGAAGATGAAGTCAAGACAGAAGACAGTACTGAAGATTTAGATGCTAATGAAGATGATTGTTTTGGGATAATTTCTTAAAGTTTAGAATCTTTCAAGATTTTTCTTTAAAGAAAAAGCAAGGTCGACTCCACTATTCATCAAGGACACGTATTTGCTTTTCTAGAAGGGAATCTTATTGTCATCTTTTTCCTGGTCTTTGTCTGCCACTCGCTTTGGACACGTTTTTGCTTTTCAAAAAGCAAAAGGGTTGAGTTATCTTTATCTTGGTTTATTTCTACCACGTATCCTTCCCTTATTGGGCTTTGTGATTTCATGATAATATTTTTACTTAAAGAAATCTTATCTCTTTGCTTTTCTTCCTCTATAAATACTTCATGGTAGTGAAGGGAAGGAGCAAGTTTTTCTTTTGAGTTTTCAAGTTTTAGTTCAAGTTTGAGTGTGAGTGTAAAAATTTGTGAGTTTCTTCCTATTGAGTGCATTTTTCTATCTTTGTGTGTGATTCCAAGCTTGCTTTGGTGTGCTTTGGTGTGCTATCAATAAATAAATAATTACTTTGTGAGTATCTCTAATCTTTATCTTTGATATCATTTATTCCAAGTTATAATTATGATTTCTTTTCCCTTAATTATCTTATATTCTATTTGAGTTAACCAGAGTTAATTTAAAAATAGACTATTTCTATATTAGTCCCATAGGAAAAATGTTTTGGCCAGGTTGCACCTGGGCGCATAATACATATTCTTATAGAAATAGATTTTGCTAGGTTGCATCTGGGTGCATAATGCATATTTTTATATGAAATAAAGTTTGGTCAGGTTGCACCTGGGTGCATGGTGCATATTTCTATAGGAAATAAATTTTGGCTAGGTTGCACCTGGGTGCATAATGTATCGTCTGCCTAGTGATTTTTTTTTTTTTTTGAATTTCATATCAACAATGGATCTTGTTTTGTAGAGATTTTTGAGCCCTTTCCAAAAATATAAATTTTATTAAAATCCGACTTATATTTGGGAAGTTAAAACATTTCTCGCGATTAATTTTAAATTGGAGAGAGAAAATGATATAATAAAGATAAAATTTAAAGTAAAGGGTATATATGACTAAATGTTTTTGTGTACTTTTCAGCCATGCCCATAGTTTGTTTGTCCATTATTCCCGTACTTTATGGTTTGTGGTCATGGCCCATTTTCCGAAAGATAATGTTCCTTTTAGGGTTGCTCAACCTAAGTGGAGGATGAATTTTATCTTTATTTTTCTATGATGAGTCCGGCATCTAAATTCATTTTCCGGTAGAGATTAGTGTATTTCCTTGATTACATCACCTTTGAAGGGAAGCACTTCATATGTTATGCACTATTTAGAGTGGTCAATCTATCTTATATTAATATCGTGTTTTTTAGTATCTTTAATGTCAGATATCAATCTATATTATAAGGGACAATGGTGTTTTTCTATATGGACGAATATCTATAGTTTGGACATATAAAGGACGGTCGTGATGGATCTACTAATATGTGTAGTTTTGGACACATAAAGGGCGGTCCTGATTCAGTTTGACAATTAATTGGACGGTGATTCCACAAATGAGGGTATTCAATCACCTACCTTTATGGTTTCTGAAATGTAGATTACCGTTCAAGTTTAGTTAGCTCTAGTAGATAACACCATTACTAAATGCGCGGGACATTATATAGTTTGCTTATGTTTTCGTCTGGCATGGTTTCCTTTAGCGAATTTCAGGTAGCCGGTTGCCTGATGCATGGTAACAGGGTTTTTCTGGTAAGAGAAACATCGGAGTTGAGATGCCATCGTTGATTCACTGCATCGGCGACAACAACAAAAATCAGGAACAAAAGCTACAAAATCCAAAATTGCTGATAAAGATTAAAATTCAACTTGGAATGGTTACGAAATTTCCAGTTCATTTGATAAGTGAACTGAGTATTAAGAATTGAGTGATCAATAAACTCACTTTCTATTCAATTTTTCTTGTGCTATTTGTTTGTGTGATTGGTAGTATATTGCAGGTACTATTATTCTACATCTGGCATCAAGAGCTAGTGCTCGATCCTTAAGTTTCCGCTGTTAATAGTCTTGCATACTAGGTGTTTGATAAAAAGCTACAATGAAAGAATCACTACAGCCTCAAGTTCCACAGTTCAGTACGGAGAATTACGATCGATGGAGCATCCAGATGAAAGTCTTGTATAAGAAAGATTTTCTGGGGATGCTATTTATTATTTTGGGACTGTTGGTTTAGTCCCGGCTAATATAACGAAATAAGGACTAAGTTATCTTTTTGTTTTCGAATTACATTACTACTTTGAAATTTACTTGTGTGCTTTTGTTTCTGCATGTTTTTGCCTATATTAAACCTTGTTCCCCGTAACGTGGGTTCTTTTCTTTTATCCAAGACTGCTAATGGGGGTACCGTTTTGCTTGGGGGGTGTACCAATATGCATATATGACAAAAAAGCATTTGCCTTTGGGTTGGTGCACCCCCAAGCAAAATCATACCCCTATTAGCAGCCTTGCTTTTATCTATCTCTTTTATTGTGTTTCGTTATTGGCCATTGATATGTCTCTATATTGTTAATCCATCCCCGGTCAAACACGGTCAGGAGATTGCCACCACTTTGGTCAACTTGATCAATCTTCAAGGTGACTATACTGATTCAACCAGCATTTTGGTCAGTGGGAATGCCCCGATTGGATTAATCTTAGAGGTGGATTTAACTTTATTTTTAACCGAATACGCGAGTTCAAGTTACTAGCAGGTACTTTTCTCCTCTACTTGCTCTTATCTTGTGCATTCATGCATAAGATAAGAGCCAATCATTGGCATTGGAAATGATAAACACCAATAAAAAAATATGAGAGACGGTATGTTTTGCATTGGAGAAGAGAAAGTATGCACTTGTATAGAGAAAAATTCGAAAAATCCATGAGTATTTGCTTTCTCCCATGCCAAAGACATTATCTCTCTTTTTTTTTAATTGGTGTACAATGGTGGTTTTCTATATGGACGGATATCTATAGTTTGGACATATAATGGACGGCCGTGATGGATCTACTAATATGTGTAGTTTTGGACAGATAAAGGGCGGTCCTGATTCAGTTTGACAATTAATTGGACGGTGATTCCACAAATGAGGGTATTCAATCACCTCCCTTCAAGGTCGTGCTTGCTGATCTCTCATTTATTTGTGGAGTTAATTCTCATTATTGAAGGCAAAAGGCGTTTCTGTTTTTTCTTAATGATCATTTAGGTTACACGGATAAATTATGAAGGAAAACGTCACACGATCTGTTTACCGGGGTTTTTATATCTCACTCATGAACGTTGCTGAATGCTCCTCTTATTCTGATTAGGTATTTCCTCCATTAATCGTGCCTGAGAGTAATAATTTGATGCCTAAGGGGAAAAAAAGAATCCCTACAACGTGTGCTTGAAATTAGGGTAAGTTAAAATTTGCTTATTGAATTCTTTTCTTTTCTTGGTTGTAAATTGTAACTACTCAAGTCTTTATCTAACATCTCTCTATATTGCTTTGATCTGACCTTTGGGAATAATGAGATTCATAGGTGTAGCTGATTTGATTGTGTATACTGGTGATGCTAGCTAGGTTTTGATTTGTGTATTTTTTAGATTTTGTTGCCATCATGGGAAGATCAAGAGACCCTGAAGGAATATAGTTAGTCAATTTGTTTCTCGGGTGAGCTTTTTAACAATTGGTGGGGTTTTATTTGGGGGTTTTCCAAATTGTGATTACTTAAGATTGGTTTGCGGCAAACATTTTTTTATATTTAAAATTACTACTAAATTCTTTCCTTTTCTATTTTGAATTAGAATTGTATTTTACCTCACTCATTGTTACTGATATTCTGATTTCGTATTTGTATTTGTAGGAATGTTTTATCATTCTTTAAGGGCACATTCTGCGTTTTGTTGTGAAAATGCTTGAAGATGAAATGAGGACAGGAGCACGTGGTTTGAGTTTACGAAGGTAAGTTGTCATTTTTGACAACTTGAATTCTCTCTTCCCTGTAAGTACAGGTGTTGTTTTATTGTTGCTAGACCTGACTCCACCATAAAAGCCATTTGAATGTCGCGAGATAGTACATAAAAGCCTTATGTTTACTTAGCATTAGGTTAAAGTTTTACTCCGCTTTGTTCTTTGCATTAAGAAATTGGGAGTCCTAACATTTATATGGTTTATGTTTATGTTGTAAAAGGCGCCCCGGGCGCGCGAGGCGCCTAAGAAAAAAAAGCGCCCAAGGCGCCAAATTATGCTTACTGCTGTTGTTTTCTAATTTTTGGGCGCTCGCCTTGGGCGCTGGGCTTGGCGCCTCGCCTAGCGTCTAATACAACATAAGTTTATGTGCTGAATTATTGTATTTATTCCTGTTCTCTCTCTGAGTTCCGGGCCTTAGAAGTGGGCACTTGAAGTACTTAGTAGTTTCCTCAATGCCCATACAATAGAATTGAAAATTGTTGTTTATCCAGCATTAGATGAGCTGACATACAAGGTAGTAAGAGTTTAGTTTATTTAAACGTTCTTTTGTAGAAGCTTATTTGTGCAAATGTTTGTTCAAAACTAACTATTTCACCAAAAGAACACACTGTTATTTCATTTATTGTTAATTATCATATTCGTATGGATCGTATTCCGGGATTATTAGTTATTTGTAGGCGTTTTTAGGTAATTGGTCAAAAAAAAATTTATGATTTGTTTGACTACGCGATTGTTTAAACTTCTCAGCATGGTGGCTTGGAGACAAAAAATTCTAGAGTTCTATGGGGTCAGTGAGTTTGAATGAAGAAATCATAAATTACCCCCACATTGGTGTTTATCTTTGCAGGTTGTGTTGGATAGCTATTTAGGTATTCAAAACCTGTCCTTTTTGAAATCTCGGATTGAGAATATATTAAGTATCTGTATTATCCAGATTGAGCTTACTAATTAGTTTTTGTTTTGTATGTCATCATGAATTGTTACCCTCTGACATCCGTAGTGTCATTTACTAGCTAAATTTCTATATGGTATTCGAAGGCGGAATCTGATATTCAAAGGTACGAGTTCCATCTTTATTAACTAGATTACTTTACGGTTTAAGGGCTTTGCATTCGGTGACACCCATTGTCATAAGTCCACAAGGACCACAAGCCCAAATATAAACTTTTCAATCCCACATGTGTGAATAGCTCGACTTAATCCTTTGCAGATATTTTAGTTACATCCGTTATTTCAATCTCTACTTAAAAAGATCAACATCTAACACTGGAGGTAAGTCATGTTTCAGTTTTTGTTTGGTCACTGTTGCAGCATTGACCATGTTTTATAATTAGTGTGTCTCTGATGATCTGATCTCACGTACAATAACTAAGTATCAGATGCTATTGCACCCACACCAGTCTTAAGTGATATCCAGTTTTTGTGATTCATTTAAAATTCCAACATTAATACCTGACAAGGTCAATGTATGTTTGTTGCTTTGTTTTAATCAAGCTTTGGTTGTTGATTTGCTTAAACTCAAAATTCATACTTATTTTACATTGCCATCGAAGTATATCATACAATTCATTTGTCATACATGTCACATCTCTTCCTACTGAATAAGCCCTATTTTTTAATTACTGTAGCTACATTAACCAAATTAACCTTGCTGCATAACACATTGATGACCTCGACCATCCCATATATGTTTTGGTTCTATAAATTAGTTACTGCAGGTCAGGCTGTTCCATGAAATTGTTAATTTAGGTTTATATGGTTCGAGGATTCTGTGACGACGAGGATCAAAACAACAACAACAGTAATTCTCTCATCGTGTTGGAATTATATAGTTGTCATGCTTTAACTTCTCTACTAGATATTTTATCATATGTTTGTTGCAATACCCCTCGCTCTCTCACATGGCCAAACATCAGTATCTCTTACTCATTTTAAGAGATTAGCAATATTTGATTCTCCTACAAATGACACTTTGCTTTTCATACGAATGATATTAAGGACTCTCTTTTAACAGCAAGTAAATCACTGGGTAAAATGGAAATTGAAATATTATTGGTTTATCAACAATCCCTTACGGTTATTATGTGTTATTAATGGATATCTACATGAATTGCAGAAACACCAAAGCACCAAACATTGAGACGCAATGAAGGACCCAAGAATGTAAGTTCACACATCTTAATTACAAACATGGCAACCAGGAGATAAAGAATGATTATATGTAGTAGTGGTTTAAATCTTCAAGCTATAAATGTACTCAACCACTGCTTATCATTTAGTTTTCCGTTTTATAGCTTTAATTTTCTTTTATTGCTTAATTGCTGCCCATTTCATTTTGTTTTAATATTATTTGCAATATCAAATGTTAGAAACTATTGTAATATTTTCCCAACATTTGAAACGTTTTCTTTAATTATATATGAGTAGAAACTATTGCCCAAACATGCCATTGAAGTGGGATGGCATAATTAGAGCGGAAATACAAATTGTTGAGCAAACAAGGGATTTTCACATTTTCCCATTTCACAAATGAAAATGATAATGATAAAATTTGTGTGATGCATATCATGCTAATTCCAGTGACACATGAATTTGTTGTCCTATTATTAACTGTGGTCCTATTATAACATATATCTTAAACTAAAAACTCATGGGGGTGTATATTGAAACAATATACCCCAAGAATGAATCGTATAAAAAATAACATTGCCGGAGAAAGCTTAGGAGAAACATAAATTTTTATGGAGAGATCATTTTGTTCCGATAGCAACAATCTGAAGCCCGTGCTGTTACGGTACGGGTCATACCCTAGTACAACTATATAGTGTGTGCGATTATTTTATTTAACTACAAGAATTTGGAGCTTGGAAGAGCTGTTGAGCTGGATGTTTGAATCATAACCTAAGTATATGGTTTCTGAAGAAACATAGCAGCGCATTTCCTTAATTACATCTTCTTTGACGGGAAACACTTCATATGTTTTTCACTGTTCAGAGTTGACAATATATTTTATATTAATATCATGATTTTTTAGTGTCTCTAATATCATATATCGGTACTTATAACTACAAGAAGTGGGAGTCCGGAAAAGCAGTTGAATTGTCCGCTTGATTCTTAACGCAAATATATATGTATATATGGTTTCTGAAGAAGGATATATCAATGCATTTTCTTGATGACATATTCTTTGACGGGAAATACTTCATATGTTTTGTACTATTTAGAGTTGGCAATCTATTTTATATTAATAACTTCTTTTTTTATTGTCTCTAATGTCAGATATCGATACGCAATATATTGAGTTTGATCTTCAATTAAGTACAAGAAGTTGGAGCCTAGACAAACAGTTGAATTGGCCGCTTGATTCTTAACGCAAATATATGCTTTCTGAAGAAAGATCAATGCATTTCCTTGATTATATCTTCTTCGACGGGAATCACTTCATATGTTTGGCACTATTTAGTGTTGGCAATCTATTTTATATTAATATAATATTATTTTTAGTGTTTCTAATGCCAGATATCCATTCAATATAGTGAGCGTGATTTTCATTTAACTACAAGAAGTTGGATCCTGGAAGAGCAGTTTAGTTGGCTTCTTGATTCCTAACGCAAATATATGATTTATGAAGAAAGATATATCAGCGCTTTTCCTTGATTACATCTTCTTTGACGGGAAGCACTTCATGTGTTTTGCCCTATTCAGAGTTAACAATCTATTTTATATTAATATCATGTTTTTTTTAGTATCTCTAATGTTAGATATCAATACAACTATATAGCGTGCGTGATTTTACCTTTAACTACAAAAATTTGGAGCAGGTGAATTATCTGTTTGATTCTTAACGCAAGTATATGATTTTTGAAGAAAGATATATAAGTTCATTTTCTTGAATACAACTTCTTTGACGGAAAGAACTTCATATGTTTTTTTACTATTTAGAGTTGGCAATCTACTTTATATGAATAGGTTTTGTTTAGTGTCTCTAATATCATATACCGATACCAATATAGTAAATGTGATTTTCATTTAACTACAAGAAGTTGGAGCATGGAAGAACAACTCGGTTGGCCTCTTGATTCTTAGCACAACTATACGAATTCTGAAGAAGAAAAAAATCAGTGCATTTCCTTGATAACATCTTCTTTGTTGATGGGAAGCACTTCATATGCTTTGCATTATTCATAGTTGACGATCTATTTTATATCAATATCGCCTTTTTGGTATCTCTAATGTCATATATTAACAAAACTATATAATGTGTGTGATTCTACATTTAGCTACAAGGAGTTGGAGCCTCGAAGAGCAGTTGAACTGGCCATTTGATTCACAACGCAAGTATATGATTTCTGAAGAAGGATATATCAGTGTTTTTCCTTGATCACATCTTGTTTGACGAGAAGCACTTCATATGCTTTGCATTATTTTTAGTTGGAAATCTATTTTATATATCAATATCATTTTTTCTTTAGTGTCTCTAATATCATATATCGATACCAATATAATGAGTGTGATTTTTCATTTAACTACTAGAAGTTGGAGCCTAAAATAGTAGTTGAGTTGGTCGCTTGACTCTTAACGCAAATATATGATTTCTCAAGAAAGATATATCTGTGCGTTTCCTTTGATAACATCTTATTTGACAGGAAGCACTTCATATGTTTTGCACTATTTAGAGTTGTCAATTTATTTTATATTGATATCGTGATATTTTTTTTAGTGTCTCTAAAATCAGATATCGATGCAACTATATATCATGTATGATTTTTAATTTAACTACCAATGATACTGATGTTGGCAATGTCATGAACTACTTACTGATTTCAAAGGTTGGTATAATTTTTCTAAAGTATTTTCGTTAAGAGGATTGCTTAATCTCCAAAACCTATGTAATTGGTGAATTCGGTTCCAACTGTTAATCTACTAAATGATAATTGGTGTTTTCATTATACATTACATTTTTTAATTGGGACCCCTTCTAGGACGGGTGCGGGACGAAGCCTCGCTACACCAATGGGGGTCGATTCCCATCGTACCCAGTGTGTAGCACGGGTTAAATATTAGAAAAACTTAAAAATCACGCCTGCCGGATCTTCCATACTTGGCCCAAGTATTTACTTTCAGATTTTCTCTTAACCTGCCTTACAGATTTAGGTTCTGAATGTAACTTGTAATTGGAGCATAATTTCTTGCATGCAGTTCTTTATGGTCGAATTTCAAGCCTCAAATCTACATCATCATAGTTAGTCCAATTCTTATCATGTCGGGTTTCCTGAATTACCATGTTATGCATAATACGCAAGTGATCATAGTCTTGTGCATTTAATAAGCAGTTAAACCAATATATAACCCACATTGAACTTACGCTTCAAAATTCCAAAATCCCGTTCCACATCCTTTCTCAAATCCATTTGTCTGTTGTTAAAATACCAATATGAAAGACCCAATTCGCCCTGAGGGCGCTAATGGTAAGCTTGAGCTAAGGTTGACCATTTTGGATAGATTCTATCTGTGAGATAATACCCATAAGTGTATTGATGGCCGTCGACTGTAAAATGTACTCGGGAACAAACTCCGTACTTCAAATCTACAAACAAAGGTGCTTTGTGCAAATCATTAATTTCATTTTGTGACCCCAAAGGCCATAAAATATTATGCCATATCAAACAATCATAAGAAGCAGCACCTTCAGGCATCCTGTACCTACCCAATGCAAACAATCAAGACTACCTAGCATTCATGAGAATCACCTATCCCGGTATTTGTTTATTATTTCTCTAACATCTTACTCGGTTGGTTTTCGTATATACGTTAGACCAAAATAATTAATCATTGTTTCGCAAAACAATGAAAGATACTCGCGTGAAGTTGTTTCTTCCGTACGAAGGTATCCATCATTCAAATCCGCAGGTCTCCCGCAACCTAGAATCCTTAGTGCCAGAGTGACCTTTTGTTCAGTACTATGACCTATAATATTCTGTGCATCAAACTGATAATTAAATTAAGGTTCAACCTGAAAAAGTTTATTAATAATATTTATCACCAAGCGTCATAGGCAATCGACGTTGGAAATCTTTTTTAGAGTACACACAATCGCGATGAAAATAATCATGCATCAGCTTTTGGTGCAACTCATTCCTCAATCGTTATGTATATCTTCTTGTGAATACTTCTTTTGGCTCTGGAGATTTAGGTATGTTCCCCGAATGTATGGGAAGCATAGTGTTGGTTAGTTCTCTATCTGTTAGAGCATTTCTCGGTCAAACTCGCAAGCGTTGCTATCTCAAGCTTGTTTGTCAAGTTTAGTTGATCAAAACTATAGTCTTGATTTCAAGTCTACTTATAGCTATGTCTCGGATTAGGATAGAATGTGTAGTTGAGCTTTAGACTTCACGGCGTTCATCAATTGAAGACGAATATCTCCTGAGGAGAGCTTGGAGGAACTTCATCAACAAAAGGTATGTGGAGACTAAAAATTATCTATCACTCAGAAGTCTATTCTATTCTATATTCTAATGAGACTAGGTCGTATAGCTATATAAACTTTTACATTATACATATTTGATATTTCGAGCTGAGTTTATCTCACTTATCTTTTTTTTTTCTAAATATGTGTTGGAAGCTTTTTGCTTTAACTATGTTCATCATATTCTTGACGGGTTTAGTTGGAAACAATTTATTTGTTGGAAACTAAATATTAAGTCAAAAGATGATCATGTGAAAATTGCCTTGAAACATCTTACATGATTTGTGTGAGACAATCATTTGATGTCGATTTGGAAAGTTTCGTATTGGTCATTCAATCACTTGAAAATTACTTGAAGCTAATGGTTTGTGTAAGACAGCTATTGTCGTCTTCGAACGGTTCTACCTGAGTTGGGTCCGGGATGGCTGTTCATGTACCTGGTTTGCGAACGGCTGGACAGGCCAAGGTCCAGAGATGTTATTCGCATACCTGGTTTACGAACACAGTGGTTAAGTTCTAAAATCTGTCAAGTATGATTCTCATAATCATGAAATAAACATTTATGAATTAATGAATGCAATCTTTGCAAACCGTGGCTTTATGTTCATGAATTGGTTCTTGTATAAGTACTTTGTACGATTACGAATCAATCCGATTTTGTTTCAATTTGTTCATATATATTTCTATGAGGTAGTGAACAATTGAAAAACTCTATGTGAAACATAATTAGATTCATTTGATTATCTTTCATGTTTGATCATCATATTTGATCTAGAAGTGTTGGATGAATATGGTTAAGACAAAAGTGTTCATATGGATAACTTCGGTTAACTGTTATTGAGCCAACTCAATATACACGTTTAGGTACAGTTACCAATATCTAAGTGAAGGTATATTTCATTTATGTGTAGCAAGCTAAGACCATCTAACGGTGGAGATTAATTGCTTTATTTCTAAGCAGACTTAACTTGAATCTTAAATCAGGATTTCATCTAACGGTGAATATTAAATGCTTTGTTACTAAGCTATCTTAGCTTTGATTGTAAGCAACCCTGACTTGAAAGACTATATAAGGGAAAACTTTACTAACTGGAAAACCTAATCCCGACACTTTTCTGTGTCCTAGTTGCGTACTAGAGTCGATTCTCCTTTAACCTAGGTTTTTCTAAAACCATATTAGGTTAACGACTTGAAGACTTCATTTGGGATACATGAAGCCAGATCCAACTATTTTCTCTGTAGTTGCATATTCTGATCTTACTTGTTCTATCGTATTGAGTACTATCTTCTCTAAGATTTGCTCGATATTTATCTCCGATAGGTAAGATATAAAAAGTAATCACAAAGTTCTTCGTCTCAAACTTTATGGTTCCGCAGTAACTTCTTGTACCACCATATAGTTAAGTTATTGTGAGGTGACTAAAATTTCTAGGATGCTCTTCAGGATTATAATACCGGATTATTTGTTGGTTCCTGTTCACCTTGATTTATCAAAAGACGGAACAAAAATTCATAGGTACTTCTGTGGAAGACAGATTTATAGATTTATCTGTGGGAGTCATATTTGTTTTTAAGTCTTCGACTTTAGGTCGTAGCAACTCTTAGTTGTGGGTGAGATCAGCTAAGGGAATCAAATGCACAGAATCCGGCGTGGTTCTAGAGGCGTAAGGAACGCTACTGTACCTTAATCGGTGTGAGACTTGGTTAGGGCTAAACTACATTCCAGTACAAAGTGAACTTGTAGTAGGCTAGTGTCTGTAGCGGTTTAATACAGTGTGGTGTTCAAAGCTGGACTAGGTCCCAGGGTTTTTCTGCATTTGCGGTTTCCTCTTAAACAAAATTTATGGTGTCTGTGTTATTTCTTTTCCGCATTATATTTTTTTATATAATTGAAATGTTAAAGGTTGTGCGTAGTTCAATAAGTTGATAAATCCGACTTTGATTGTTGGATATAACTTGATTGACACTTCGGCATTGGTCTTTGGTACCATCCAAGTTATTTCTCATATCAATCAGGCTCACGGATTTTTATCTGTTCGATTTGCTGACTGCATTGAGAAATAAAGATAAAACTCTTTGATATATCTCTTGATTGAGCTCGCTTTTAAGTTGGTTCTCTCGGAAATATATTGTCAATACAGATTTCCGAACGAATTATTGGGTGTGGTTTTTATACCTTCGCTTTTTTTATTGGTATCAGAGCAAGCAAACACGCTAAGACATCATAAGTATGTGTGTGTAACAATCTGACTCTATGGACAGAAGTGTTATCTCTATAAACGTACCACCAGTCTTCGATGGCTCGAATTACTTATGGTGGAAAGTTGCTATGTGGGCCTTTCTTCAAGCGCGTGATTTTCAATCATGGGTTCGTGTGTTGTTAATGGTTATGATCCTCTATTAGTTACAGTAAACGATGTAACTGTTGCAAAGGATATTGGTGAGTATGATCCTGTCGAGATTCTGGCTGCAAAGCAAAATTTTGACGGATTAAATGCTATCATCCATGCCATTACCCCAGATCTTCAGCACCATGTGACTACGTGCACTCGGTCTAAAGATGCTTGGGATATCTTAGAAACCGTATTTGAAGGGAATACCTCTAAGAAATAAGTTAGGCCTCAAAACCTAAATTCTGATTTGGAAAACCTTCGTATGGATGGTGAAGATTCATTTGATGAGTTTAATCACAAAGTGTCTGAAATTGTTAATGCATCTTTTGCATTGGGTAAGACTAATCTTGAAAAGGACATTGTGATGAAAATTCTTAGATCATTGCCAGCTAGATACGATTCTAAGAAACATATCATCGTTGAGGGAAATAACCTTGAAACACTTTCCAGAAATACTCTTGTTGGGAAGTTAATGATCATTGATCATGAGCATATATCCAAATCTGGAAAGGATATTGCATTCAAAGCACAAAGGAACACTAAATTACTTGATAAAAGTAAAAGTGTTTGAAACTCTATGGATGATCCTATTGAGACTGATTCATCAGATGAAGATCTTGACAACTCAGTCTCTCTGATCACAAGACAATTTAGAGATCTTCTTTTGAAGAGAAGTAAACGGTTCACCAGAGATAAACCCAGATCATTAGTTAAACCTCATGATCATGTTCCTCCTAAAAACAGGGACACTGTCGACACTGATGATGAGGATATGCCACAGTGCTTCAAGTGTAAAAGTTTTGGTCATTTTGCTAATGAGTGTCCAAATCGTAGAAAATACACTGGAAACAAAGGTCTTGCTGCAACTCTTGATGAAATGTCTGATCACTATGATTCAAATGAAGATGAAAAATAAAGTGTAGCACTCCTTGGCGAAAATATTAATTTTGATAATTGTAGCAATACGCACATCAATCTTGATATTCTTCCTGAAGAAACTTCTTCGACCACTTTGGAGGATAAAATGAATTTTACTCTATCTACTGAAAATTCTACCCCACATGTTTCAGGTACTTCAATTTGTTTAACAGCATGTTCGGCTATGGTGCCTGAACCATCCTCCACATTGACATGTTCTTATTGTACTATTAAGAGTCATGAACTCTCTAATTGTACAACATAAAGTAAGATATGTCAACAAACTGCAACGGAGAGCAAATCAATTAACAAACAAGCTCAAACTTGTTCTGAAGTCGAATCCATCTGAGGTATGTAAATTTAACTCATCTCCGAAGAAGTTAATTTCTAAAGAAAAAGTTAGATCTCTACAGAAAAGAACTAGGTCTAAACGACCTATGAAAAAGGGTATTGAGAATTCTGTACATGAATCACATGGTGGACAGATTATTGTTCACCCCAACACAGCCTAATTGTGTTGAAGGTGCATCTTGTCTCATGTGCCTGATTTCAAAGAGACAAGAGTTGTACATAATCGGGTTTTGGGAAAAGATTTTTTTTTGTTTATTTTTCTTTTTTGTTTTCTGGATTTCTGTTGCTCTTTTCATATCCTCTAACGGTATTGAAAAGGTTTTACCCTGTTTGATTATTTAAAAGGGTTAAAATCGACAATTCTACTCTTTTTAGGGCTGCGTGTTGTTCGTACGTGAATCCTACTTACTCTGTATATAGGTTCTGTAACCTTACTTTTTCCTTCCCTGAAAACTCTTTTTATCAAAAGATTGCTTGTGGAGCTAGTTTTTGTGTAATTATTTCACAATCCCATAGTTGAATGGAGACTCCAAGCATCATATCTTCTGATAGAAAAGATGTTAACATGATTTTTAAGCCATCAATCATGAAGGAAAAAGGTAAATCCCATTCCTCTACAACTTTGAAGAGAAAAAGGAAGAATGTGAAGAAACCAAGGGCTAACCCCTCAAATTTTCAAAAGTTTTCTGGTGTTCTTGAAGAGTTGAAAGAAACAATGATAGAGATGCAGCAAATAAAAGCTATTGTTCTAAGATCTCTTGCAATTCAGAAATCCCTGGTTCGGCATCAGTCAAGAAGGTTTGTTAGAATTGACTCCTTTCTTCATGAACCTTATGTTCCAATGTCTATTGACGACAAGGAGTTCAGGGACGATAAAGAATTTTTGAAGAATCTTAATGTCCAGGAAACTTCTTATGAGAATTTATTCTTATATTTAAGAAGGATAACTAGGGTTTGGAATAGCAAATATTATGATTACACATAGCCATTGCCAACGATTTTCATCTTGCAATGTTTTTAGATTTTTTTATTTAAATTCTAAGTTATTTGGAAGATGATTTTGTAGTATTAATCTTTATTGGTTTTATATATTGCAAAAAATATTTTATGGGATATGGTTGTGTTTACGTCCTTGAACTATGATTATCTCATACATGCTCAAAAGTTAAGTCTATTATGTCATTATGCAAATATTGATAAAAGATAGAGTGAACTTTTGAAAATTCCGCAGTATTGATCTTTCCCTGATCCACTTTTATGTGAAAGTACTGTATGGCTCCGTAAGTTTTCCTATGTTGAGCGTTTCCGATTAAAGTAATCAATAAGGTCTTCTTGTGGTTAATTTATTTGAGTTTACCGGATACAAATCTATGTGATTTGTTAATGTCCAAAGAAATCCTTATTTTCTCGTAAAAGTAAAGTTGCTCTTATTGTTCTTTCAGGAATGACATATTATGGGGGAGAGTTCTTAATTGAACTTGTGCTTAGTTGCCAAATCTTTGTGGGGAGTGCGGCCTTGGAATATTGTAGGAGTTATCTTGTATCTTTATAAACTCCTTGAGGAATATACACTAAGCTTCGACTATGTGAAATCATCGAAACAAAGTTGATATGTTCTCTTTTAGTCATGAATTATCTCTTTGAGAATTTCATTATGATCCCGTAGTTTTCGTACCTTTGCCAATTTATATTGACAAAAAGGGGGAGAATTATTTGGTAGTTCACACTACATACATATGGTTTACGGATCATTATGTAAGGGGGAGTGGTTTTCATTGTGAGATGGAAGTGTTGATTAAGGGGGAGTGATACATATCACCATAGTATTATTGTCAAAGTTGTGATGCAATTGGACTTTGATGCTGTGTAATAATACCATGACACTGTATAACAATGATTGAGAACAACTGTTTTCTTATTGTTATGGCTACGGATCTTCAACAACAATGATGCTGAGTTGAACACTTTCAGATCGTTGGAGTACTTGGAGTTGCTAAGAATTCAAGGAATATTGAAGATCCAAGGAAATCAAGCATGATGGATGAGAAGCTACAAAGTATATTTATTTTGTAATCCATATGTATTGATAGTTTTGTCACTAAAATTGACAAAGAGGGAGATTGTTAGAGCATTGCTCGGTCGAACTCGCAAGCGTCGCTATCTCAAGCTTGTTTGTCAAGTTTAGTTGATCAAAACTATAGTCTTGATTTCTAGTCTACTTATAGCCATGTCTCGGATTAGGATAGAATGTGTAGTTGAGCTTTAGACTTCACAACGTTCATCAATTGAAGACGAAGATCTACTAAGGATAGCTCGGAGGAACTTCATCAACAAAAGGTATGTGGAGACTAAAACTTATCTATCACTTAGAAGTCTATTCTATTCTATCTTCTAATGAGACTAAGTCATATAGCTATATAGACTTTACATTATACAATTTGATATTTTGAGATGAGTTTATCTCGCTTATCTATTTCTCGAAATATGTGTTGGAAGCTTTTTACTTTAACTATGTTCATCAGATTCTTGACGAGTTTAGTTGGAAACAATTTATTTATTGAAAACTAAATATTAAGTCAAAAGATGATCATGTGAAAATTGACTTGAAACATCTTACATGATTTGTGTGAGACAATCATTTGATATCGACTTGGAAAGTTTCGTATTGGTCATTCAATCACTTGAAAATTACTTGAAGCTAATGGTTTGTGTGAGACAGCTATTGTCGTCTTCTAAGGATGTTTCAATGATTTAAATGGGAGTTTATAGCATTTAACCGTGTCTGGATACAACACGGTATGCATACCTAGTATGCAATTTTTTTTATAATGATTCAGGTCCGGGAACCTTGTTTGCGTACCTAGTATGCGAACGGTTCTACCTGAGTTGGGTCCGGGACGGCTGTTCGCGTACCTGGTTTGCGAACGGTTGGACATGCCAAGGTCCGGAGCTGCTGTTCGCGTACCTGGTTTGCGAAAACAGTGATTAAGTTCTAAAATCGGTCAAGTATAATTCTCATACTCATGAACTAAAATATTTATGAATTAAGGAATGCAATCTTTGCAAACCGTGGCTTAATGTTCATGAATTTATTCTTGTATAAGTACTTTGTACGATTACGAATCAATCTGATTTTGTTTCAATTTGTTCATATATATTTTTATGACGTAGTGAACAACTGAACAACTCTATGAGAAACACAATTAGATTCATTTGATTATCTTTCATGTTTGATTGATCATCATATTTGACCTAAAAGTGTTGGATGAATATGGTTAAGACAAAAGTGTTCATATGGCTAACTTCGGTTAACTATTATTGAGCCAACTCAATATACACGTTTAGGTACGGTCACCCATATCTAAATGAAGGTATATTTCATTTGTGTGTAACAAACTAATACCATCTAACGGTGGAGATTAATGGCTTTATTTCTAAGCAGACTTAGCTTGAATGTTAAATCAGGATTTCATCTAACGGTGAATATTGAATGCTTTGTTACTAAGCTATCTTAGCTTTGATTGTAAGCAACCCTGATTTGAAAGACTATATAAGGGAGAACTTCAGCAACTGGAAAACCTAATCCCGTCACTTTCTTGTGTCTTAGTTCTGTACTAAGTCGATTCTCATTTAACCTAGTTTTTTCTAAAACTATATTAGGTTAACGACTTGAATACTTCATTTGGGATTCGTGAAGCCAGATCCAACTATTTTCTCTATAGTTGCGTATTCTTATCTTACTTGTTCTATCGTATTGAGTACTATCTTCTCTAAGATTTGCTCGAGATTTATCTCCGATAGGTAAGATATAAAAAGTAATCACAAAGTTCTTCGTCTCAGACTTTGTGGTTCTGCAGTAACTTCTTCTACCACCATATAGTTAAGTTATTATGAGGTGACTAATATTTTTAGGCTGCTCTTTGGGAGTATAAGACCGGTTATTAGTTGGTTCCTGTTCACCTTGATTTATCAAAAGACAAAACAAAACTTCATAGGTACTTCTGTGGGAGATTTATCTATCAAAATAGACTTATATGTGGGAGACAGATTTGTTTATAAGTCTTCGACTTTGGGTCGTAGCAACTCTTAGTTATGGGTGAGATCGGCTAAGGGAATCAAGTGCGCAAAATCCGGCGTGGTTCTGGAGGCGTAAGGAACGCGACTGTACCTTAATCGGTGTGAGACTTGGTTAGGGCTCAACTACATTCCAGTCCGAAGTTAACTTGTAGTAGGCTAGTGTCTGTAGCGGCTTAATACAGTGTGGTGTTCAAAGCTGGACTAGGTCCCGGGGTTAATCTTCATTTGTGGTTTCCTCGTTAACAAAATTTCTGGTGTCTGTGTTATTTCTTTTCCGCATTATATTTGTTTATATAATTGAAATATCACAGGTTGCGCGTAGTTCAATCAGTTGATAAATCCGACCTTGATTGTTGGATATAACTTGATTGACACTTGGGTATTGGTCTTTGGTACCGTCCATGTTATTACTCATATCAATCAGGCTTACGAATTTCTATCTGTTCGATTTGCTGACTGCATTGAGAAATAGAGATAAAACTCTTTGATATATCTCTTGATTGAGCTCGCTTTTAAGTTGGTTCTCTCGGAATTGTATTGGAGTTTAGTCTATACAGGTTGTCGAACGAATTATTGGGTGTGGTTGTTATACCCCCGCTTTTTCACTATCTTCATCTGCCTCATCATCAAGTTGTTGCAAAATCCGAATACACTTTTCTTGTTATGATTTAAACCGATATGAAATTGCATCCCTTCGTCAGAATAAGCCATCGACTATAAAATTAAACATAAGTACATTGAGAATCAAGGTAAGAAAAAGGGTAGATATTGTAAAATTTATGCAAAAATAGGTGTGAGTAAATTGATGAAGTAGGGAGCGTATAAACATGACTGCAGTAAGGGGGAAATAGCTGTTAATGGCAGCAGAGTTTCGACGAGCAGCAGAACCTCCAAGACAAGCGATTAAGACTATATTGCTGGCGCTATCTGTAAGAGCGCTCGATAACATCTCTATGGTCGAACCCCTGCATTCTAGTGGCGTGGCTAGTTTGTTAGACCCCTGTCATGCCAAATGAAAATTTGATAGTTCCCACGGGAACCGCCCTTATGGGATCCATTACATTTTGAACACAGATGAACCTGGATGGTAACTAGCATAGACCGCTAGATACATTGACCAGTAAAATCTAGGTCAAAGAAGTTGAATGATCCAACGATGATGATTAGGGAGAAACGAAATTGGAAAAGGTAGGCAATGCACAAATTGTTGTTGTTATTGTGAGGAAGGATTCGTACAGAGTTTCAGTTTCATTTTTAGCTGGCATTTGGTATACATGGAATAACTAATTTCATCTTCATCCCCATTCAGTATTGAGATGTCTAAAACAACTAGAAATAGAAATAAATGGAGAAGAAGAAATTGAAGATTCTTCTGTATTGTTTAAAACCTACTTCATTAGCTAGTAACTACTAAAGAGAAAAAAATGGCATTACTAAGAAGGAGATATTCGAATTCAAAACATTTAAGATGTTTTATAGTAGCAATCTCAGCTTCAATTCTCATATTAATAGTTCTTATTTCTGTTCTCGTTTCTACACCTGTGGAGAATACAAATCGCCATCGTGTCAATCGCAAGCATGACCTTGTAAGTAAACCAATCCAAACCCCATTTCTAATTTGTTTTTTTCACCCTTTGATTGTTGCATATGTTTTAATTGATGGGGTTTTTGCTTTTCAGTCTAATGATGAGGAGAATGAGAATGAGATCCAAAATAATGGCAATGTTTTTCATGTTCCGGCTAGGGTTTGCTTTTTCTCCTTTGCTTTTACTTGATCTCTTTGTGATTGAAATCTTGTTGTTTGTATACTGAGATTTGTGGGTTTGGGTTCTTATTTTTGGTGGGTTTAGATTGGTGGAAGTACTACACGTCATGGTGATCTATGGAGTTCAAGGTTATCAAAATTATACTATGGTTGTAGTGAAGCTAGCAAAAAATTTACTTGTAAGTACCCATTTCTTCGTATGTCTTTATCTTTTCAATCACACATAGTAGATATAGATAAACAATGTGGATCATGGTTTTGAATCTAGTGCATATTTTCAACAAGTAGAAGAGATTACTCTTGCAATAAAGTGTTATAGAAATAGATGGTGCTTATATTTTTCAATGATTTCATATTGTTTTGATTTGAAGGGTTTTGATTTATTTAATGCTGGTTGTGCTTATTAAACATGAATGGTAATTTTGAGTAACAGCTGCTGAAGATAATACAATAGCAAATCGATATTTGGTGATCTCAGCTAGCGGAGGGTTAAATCAGCAACGAACCGGGGTAAGATTATTCTTCAATGCTGTTTTATGCTGATATCATTCAGCAGATTAAATTACTTAACTACCTGAATTGATTAATTAGGTTCCTATGGTAAGCTTATTGCTTTACTACATTTGTAGATAACAGATGCAGTTGTTGCGGCTCGCATTTTGAATGCTACTCTTGTTGTTCCCAAGCTGGATGAAAAATCTTTTTGGAAAGACTCCAGGTTTATTACAGGCGATTTTTGTGGTTAACAGATTGTTCTGGCTTTAAGTTTTATACACCAAGGTCATATACTAGTGCATTAATTTTCTTTTCTGTTATTTCTTCCGCAGCAATTTTGGCGAGATATTCAATGTTGATTGGTTCATCTCTTTTCTCTCAAATGATGTAAAAATTATAAAGCAACTTCCTGAAAAGGGAGGGAAAATTATGATTCCACGTAGGATGCGTGTCCCAAGGAAGTGCACCGCAAAATGCTATAGAAACCGTGTGTTACCTGTTCTTTTGAAAAAACACGTGAGTTCTAGTTTGTTCGGATTCTGTAATTCAGATTTAAATGTATGTCCAATAAATTGAATAGACTCATTATGTTTTGTGGATTGCTAGAAGACTTCGTTGAAATGGCTTTCTTTTTGTGGTACAGGCTGTGCACTTAACCAAGTTTGATTACAGGCTTGCAAATAAGCTGGATAAAGACTTACAAAAGCTGAGATGTAGAGTTAACTACCATGCTTTGAAATTTACCGATCCTATACTCAAAATGGGTGGAGAATTGGTCCGAAGGATGAGGAGTAAAAGCACCCACTTCATTGCCCTGCACCTAAGGTACAGTTCAGCTTTATGCTAACTCCGATCTTGGCTACCAATATGAGACCGGTGGAAGATCTTTTGTCTCCATGTGTTTAATATACAGTCGAAGTTCTGTAAAATCGGTCCAGCTATTGGTTTTGGTCAGTAGTTAAAAACTTAAAATGACAAATATTTTATCCTCCCACAAAGTCACGTTTTGGTCAATAGTGTCATGCCCGCTAGATTGACGAAAGGGTTGTATGCATTGGGAATCGGAAACTTTACTGGAAATGATCTGTCAATTAGATGTTCTCTCACATCCCGCATGCTTGCTTACTTTTTCTGTTTAGAAACATAGAGTATTTGTTCACTTGGTTCGTGTATGGTAATTGCATTTGTTATTAGGAAACTTTGTAGACGACAATGAATACTAGAAAAGCTGTTTGATACAGTCAGATGTTTCCCCTGACAGGTTTGAACCTGATATGCTAGCCTTTTCGGGTTGCTATTATGGTGGAGGAGAGAAGGAAAGAAGAGAACTAGGTGCAATACGCAAGAGATGGAAAACTTTACATGTAAGTCTCTACAGTTTGAGTGGTTGGTTGAAACTCGAAAGCATTTACAGCTCTTTAAGTCAAATGACTGATGCTTCAGATGTGTTTTATAATAAACTATATATAATAGTCAAACAACCCAGACAAGGAAAGGAGGCATGGAAGATGTCCACTTACTCCAGAGGAGGTTGGTCTTATGCTCCGAGCACTTGGGTTTGGTAGCGACGTGCACATCTACGTAGCATCTGGAGATGTTTATGGAGGAGAAGAAACATTGGCACCCTTAAAACGTCTCTTCCCTAATTTTCATTCAAAAGACACTATAGCCGGGAAGGAAGAATTGGCACCATTCTCATCATTCTCTTCACGCATGGCTGCTCTCGATTTCATTGTTTGTGATGAAAGTAACGTGTTTGTGACCAATAACAATGGTAACATGGCCAGAATACTGGCTGGGCGAAGGTATAGTGATGTTCTTTGCATTCTTTTTAATTATTTCTAATCGACAAAACCAGCACAAACTTGAAATTAACTTTTCACGATTCTTGTTTATTGCAGGAGATACTTTGGACATAAGCGTACAATTCGTCCAAATGGTAGAAAACTGTATTCTTTGTTTTTGAACCGTACTCAGATGAGCTGGGAAACATTTTCCTCTAAGGTCCATGCTTACCAGAGAGGCTTTATGGGGGAGCCGAATGAGGTAAGACCAGGCAGAGGTGAATTTCATGAGAACCCCTCAACTTGCATCTGTGAAAATTCTGATGCCAAGTCAAACAAGGATACAAGTTATCAGGGTCAGAGCAGGATTAATCAAGGAAATGAGAGCAAAGATACTGAATCAAATGACGATCAGTATAATGATGGTGAGCCATTGTGGCCTGATACAGACTATTGGGATAACCAGAATGAGCCTCTAGAGAAAGATGTGACCAATATAATTAATTCAGATTATGATGAGTTACAGAAAAATGAGGAACAACCAGAGTTGGAAGAGCTACTATCAGACTGAATAAAAAGCTTCCTTCAGACTACCTTTTACTGGTTGAATCTAACCAGCGTTTGTGCATTCTTTTGCCAAGCCAACTTTTTAACCTTGACGTGTGCCCGTGCGGATTTAAGATTCATCTGTTGTACATAATTGTCTTCAGCAATGTAGCCCTGAGTTAGACTCCCACTCCAGGTTTCAGTAGAAGTACGAATGGCAAGAATCAGGATAGAAGCTGTTAATATTGTTGCATAACTGTTAGTTACATGATACCATCCAACAAGTGCTCACAACAAACAGACATATGTTAATTTTATAGGCTTTTAACTTTTGCCATAACATCCATGTATTAATTATAGTACAATTATACCAGCTTTTGTTTTCAAGGTAATTCCAGATTAGATTACCAGTATAGTACTCTTGGCCTTCCTCAAAACAAGAAAATAGATGGCATTCCAGAATTAGATTTTCTGTTTTGTATTTCAATACAAAACATGTACGGGAACACTCTTTTTTTTACTTGCATTTAGCATTTGCATTATAGTGGTTCCTGAAATTCTTTCAGGATTCAGCGATCTTCAAATAATGATTTTAGCTGCTATCAAATGAGCAGATCAATTTTTGCTAGTTACTGTCTATAACTGGCAAATATAGTACTTAAGATTTTGTATACCAGGTAGGTGAATAAATTTGGCGACAACCAGCAAGACCAGTGCATCAAAAATATTTCAACACTTGCATTCCCTTTCTTTTTAGATTGATGCCTTCAACAGCCTTGCTTTACACTGTCATCATTTTCTTCCTTTGCGAAAGGGAAAAAGGAAATGCACCCTATCAAGTAGCAGCAACATAATAGACTGAACTTTGGTCAATAAACAACAGTTGAAATAAGCAACTGTCAAAAATGAAAGAATTAATATATTAAAGACCAACTGCTTTGATGTTTTGTTTACATGGAGGAGTCTTTTGTTTACCACTACAGAATTGAGCTGCAATAAATATTTCCATATTCCAGGAAGTTAAATATTAAAATCTAAAAATAGAAAAAGAAATTTATAATATAGCCAGCTATTTTTCTTCATTCTGAATCAGAGCCTGGAGATGGTGGTGGTTCATCAACTGGAGGTGTTTTGTCATCTGAGAATGGTTCATCAACTGAAGGTGATGGAGGAACTCCAAGACCGGGGTAGTAACCAGGTGGTTTATCCAGAGGTTTTATATTTAGAAGCTGGCTTGAATCACCAACAACATCTGCCCATCCATAATGAGGTTGACCCCTTCAAATAAAAACATAAATATTTTTTTAGTTTAGACCTAGCAGTGCAAAGTTTTGAATTGTTTAAGGATGCACTGTGCAAATTTTGAGTTTTGATATATGATATTTCATATTGAGCAGAGAGCAGAGAGCAGAGAGCGAACTTACTCGTAATAGGTCTCCTCATCGACAACAATATCCCAGCTTTCTGCTGTTGTGCTTTTACCATATTTGTGCACTTTCCTGAAAGAAAAAAAACACATAAATAGCTGGAATTGGATTTCGCTAGGTTATGGGCGAACAACTGATTCAGAACAGCCGCTACTTATTGATCTGAAATTATGGATAGAAGAATCATGCTAATGGCCTCTTTTATTTCCGGAACTGCTTACCCGTTTCCAAAGTGCTCTTCTCCCCACGTCCTTGACCAACCTATAAGCATTATCAAAGAAATCTTAGCGGCATTCAGAAGAACATGTGACATGTTTCTGTATCAATAACCTAAGATTTAGAAAGTAAGATACATAGGATAAACATACGTTCACCAGAGGGCGACACATGCCACGTCTCTCCTTGGCGCGAACCTATGCCAGAAACAAACCTCTCCTCCCACTTGTCTCCCCATTTGGTTCCTAGTTCTGTCTCTGCCCATTTATCCGTCCTGAGAAAATGAAGAGACAACGAAAATTAACAAAGGATTCCAACTTATGTAGTCTTTAGCTGTCTATATGTAAATTGCATAACAAAAACAGGTGTACTTTGCTAGCCATGAAAATGATTAGTTTGGGATTAATAGTAGTTGCACATCCACTGCATTCACGTGGTAGAGTGCCTTTGTGTTGCAAGACATATACAATTATGTTAGAATACACAACTATCATTCTAGCTGTGTTATCTTATCAAACTGTCTTCCTGCCAAAATGACTTGCAACGGATTGCACATTTATTTCTCAAATTTTACACAAAAGAGGTGTGATTATCCTTGGAAAAAGTATTTAGGCCGTGCTTCAAGGACCCATATCAGATTCCTAGTGTAAGTTCTACACGAATTTGCGCAGAAATGTTTGAAGTGGGCTTCATTTACTAAATAGGTTCAGCATTATTTTGCAGTGAACATAAAATGTAGGAGAGGGGGTTTGACAAACCATTTCAGGACGGATCCAGTTCCATCATAGTGCTCTCCCCATCTTTCCCACCATGACTGCTCATTCAATTTCCCATACTTGTGAGCCCCTTTTTCTGTCGAACCTGTAGCATCATATTTCTCGAACCTACAAGCAAGATATCTTGTCATCAATATACTTCACTCAAATTAATGTTCTACGAAACAAGTGACTTTTAAGTATGATCTGTATTGTTTACGCACCATTTCTCAAACCATACCGCATCCTCAGTGCCTGACTTTGCTTGTTTCTCTGCACTTCGCTCTATCCTTGCCAAATTGCTGAAAGTTGAAAACAGGTTATATGGATAGTTCATCAATCTCAGCAGTATTTACAGGTTCCGCTAAAAGAATACTAACAAAATTCCTTGTCACGTTTAGACAAACATAAAACTGACATCAAATCTAATGACGGAGTAACATGTAAGCTGCACCTAAATTCATCTTGGTGATGAATCTCTTTCCATGTTTCCCACCATGAATCCCCTTCAGCATTCATCCCAGACTTCTCGACGCCTATGCAGAACAAGATAAAAGGAATTTGAGTATCATCTTTACCATTGGAAAATTTCTAACGACATTAATAAAACATGAATGGAAAAGTATGGAACACACCTAGTTCTTTATATCCAGTCCAATCACTCTTCTCCCACCACTGTTAAAGATATCAATAAAGCCAATTAAATGTATTTACCTGGGATAATGCTTATCAGTCCCAAAAACAGAATCAAGGCACAATAAAAAAAAAGAGTAAATCCCATCAAAAACAAAACCAACATTTTAAATTTGGAGCTTGACAAAATAAGATTACAAAAAGTGAATTATTAGATTATACCTCTTCTTTCCATTGCAGAGAAGCGTCACCACTTTTTCCGCCCATCCTAGTCCACCGATATCTATATCCATTATCCTCTAGATTAATATCTTCTCCACTTTCGCGAAACCAAGTACTACCATCTTCATTAGTGCCAGATTCACTGACGTGATCATTTAACAAACTGATGCCCCAGTCCTTCTCATTTGCAATACCAGTGTCTATTGGTGACAAATAAGCAAAGTTTAGCAAGTTTTTGCATGAATTTTGAGAAAAACTGACATTCAATTCCACTAATTCATTCTTTTGAATACCTCTTTTAGGTGGAGTATCACGAGAATGCGGCGCATTGTTATTTGGTGTACACCTAGGATAAAACTTCTTTTGTTCAGCACCACCCCCAGGTCTGCAAGCAAAAATTAACCAAGATACAATCACGTAATCAATGTTATTAATAAATCCTATAAAACACATTAATCAGCACATCAGTAATCAAGGAACCTACTTTTTAAAACCGTAAAAAGGAATGAGAACACCAGTATACCTAGATGAAGAGAAAGGGACGGTAGGAATAGCTTGGATTTTCACTAGACGGTGATTTTTTTTAGATTTTTCAAACCCCAATTCTTCAGCATTTTCAATAACACTGGATGATTTTCTTCGAATCGGCGATACAGAGTCAGAAGAACAAGAGATTCGACTCATCTTGAGTTGAAGATTTTTATCTCCATCACCAACAATTGTACCACTAATATTACACAATAATTTACTTTTGTTTCTAAAACTCAATTCACAAATTAACGAAGAAGAAGAGGAAACATTATCAACTCTGCTTCTGAGAAATGCTGCGGAAGAAGCAGCAGTAAAATGACTGGAATTTGTTGTTGCCATTCTCATTTTTTACAAAAACTCCATTGAAAAGAAAATGATGGAATAAATCAAAGAGAGTGAACCAAGAAAGAAAACCCTAATTAGGGTTTTTCTAATTAGGGTTTCTTTGCTTGTTACTCGATTCAGTTCTCTTCTCTCTTCAATCTCGATTTGTTTTCAGTTACAAAAATCAAGTAAGTATGTTGTTTATTTATAAGAAGAGAAGAACAAGAGATAAAAATGAGTGAGTGTGAAACAACTTGGACTGAGCACACTGATGTGGGTCCAGTTAAGTAAAATGTGGGAGCTGGATGGACGGTAACGATTGAATATTATACACGTGAACAAATTTTTTTAGTTAGATTTATTTACCTAGAATATCTAGATTAAATATTTATTTGTTTCGAATCATTCACTTACACGTGTTTTAGTGGTAACCTTAATTACGGCGGGCAAACTCTAGGTCCTTCTGTTGTTTATCTTAATCAAAAACAGACTTTGTTTAAGGTTTAAGCATTACCTTAATTTAATGAACAGAGTAATATCTCAAAGATTAACTGTATTTTTTTTGACACTAAGATTAAACTGTAGATGCTGTTTAAGGTTAAGCACATCACAACCCAGCTAGACTGCTTTGTCATTTTTGTTAATTTTTTTCTTCCAGAAGTGACCTTTTAATTTCCTTGCATTTTTAGGGGCCACTCAAAAGGATTTAGGGGCCAACAATAAAATAAAAAAGGTCACCCAAATGTAAATTGTAGCCAGCCCTTATCTCGCGTAATTTATAATGGCAAAATTGCCCTTATATAATCGGTAGATAATATATTATTTTTATCCCCTGAATGCATTTGGTAGACAAAATAAGAAGCATGCGTCCGAATGTAGTGGGTGCAATATTTGAATGAATTTTGTTTCATTTGTTTCATTTCTTTTCATTTTGAACGCAGCGTCTGAACTTGTCATATTCGGAAAATATGCCATTTGAATAAACTCCCGAATATATGATAGCCCAAAAATCAGATTTTGGAAAAACGAAGATTTTTCTGGTTTTGAACTTGTAATAATCGGAAGTAATATAATTTACATAAACTCCC